>JASDQU010264981.1:0-15385 GCA_032191745.1 Picea mariana
TCTCCTTGGTATATATAGGAGACTAGGAGGTATAATTACAACTAATGGCCTAAAGCCGACATAAATAAAATAACATTACTAATCTAAATTACAACTAATGGCCTAAAGCCGACATAAATAAAATAACATCACTAATCTAATATGCCCCAATTAAGGGGTAATGAGCCAATATTAGGGCTTAACAAAAAACATACATGAATCTTGATGATTGTCCAATGTATTTGTAGTGTACCTAGGGGGTAATATGGGTTACCTAGGGAGATACCAAAAGGGAATAATAATATTGTCTATGCATTCCTATGCATGGAGAACTTTTCTAGTAAATAAGGCCCATGTAGTAGTAAGAAATAAATAAATGTAAGAATGCTTACTATAAGGTTCCACCTACTAGAATGTTCCTAGGAGGTAGATAGTACCACTTTAAAAAGTATAATCAATGTAATGGGATATTGTGAAGTATATTGTAAGTGTAGCAAGATTTTCTTGTGGAGTGGTTTCCTTCCTTGAGAAATAATAAATGGTGTTACCCTACCTCAAGGGTTTTCTCCACAATTATCTTGTGTTTATTTTTTTCATGTCTATTGTGTAGATCTATTAGTTATTATCAATTTAATTTTTACATATATTGAGTGCATACCAAGTGGCATAAGAGCTCTTTATTAGGCCAAAAAAGGGTAGTTTTTTTTTTTTGCATATTTATTGAGGGAAAATGAGGATGGAGTAATCCAAATTGATTTGTGAAAATTTGTATGTAGAATATGAAGAAAATAATTAAATATCCAATTTCCTCTCAAAAAAATACCTAGGTTAAAAACAATCGAGCAAATCAGAGTCTGAGAAGTGGAGGTATCGTTGATTTAAAATAAGTTATTTTAGGGGTTTTCTAGGGATGACCACGTAGATTGCAGATCAAACATTTTTTGATAGAGTGGTCATATTTCAGTCAAATATTTGTGAGAAGTTGCAGAGTGGCTATGACATCTCATAATTGTGGTTATAATAGCCAATAAGAGAATTATTTTCAAAGTTATGATCATTACTTTGATAATATTAGTAACATAATTCATTTAATATGCCCAAACATTATACCAAACACTTACTAGAAGCCTGGAAAATTTTTCCCCAATAATAAACATGCAACCAACTACTTTATAAAAAAAAAAATCAAATTAAGCAATACATTTACATTAGTTCCATTGAAAATCCAAAAATTCAATTACTCAAACATCTTTTTCTTACGCCCTATAGGGTTGTCTACATAAAATAGATCCAATTCATGGTGTAATACCATTGACCTATGTTGGTTGTTGGAAGATGTCATGTTACAATTGGTAAGGTAAAGAAACTACCCATTTTCATCAAACATCTACTTGTAGTATCTTTCTCTTGATGAGCGCTTGTAAAAATTTGGGACCACTGGAATATATTGAGCATCTGAACTCAATCTCGAATATTGATCCTATAAATTCAATGAAAATTTATTCAACTACACCTACATACATAACATAAATTTAATGAGATAAATCAATTTTAAATAAATTCTTGACGTACTACAGTTAGCCTGAGAGAAATTGAAGTATTTCCAACAATATGAAATGAGCTAGAATACGAAGAATTAGCCATTTGATATTATAATTCCTTTTTTCCCACGTTTGAGCCAAAACTATCATCTTTGGAAGGATAAAAAATTCTAAATTCCAGTACAATTTCGAATAACTTTTATAATTAACAGTGCACTTAATCATACAAAGACGCATCAGTGCGTTTAATTGAGAGAAGCATCAAAGATTGAACTCCATTATTGCCTCTGCAAAGAAATACCTCTACAAAATTTAAATGCATATGTTTGCATTTTCATTTTGAAAAATTGTTTGTTTTATGGTGCGTTATTACTTACACATCACACCGATGCATTTCTAATTGTATAGCACAATGACTTGTTGATCTATATTCATTGATCAACATTTGAACACACATATCCAGCCTTAGTATATTTCCTTTTCTTCCTATGTTCCTTGTATATTCTTTACTTAGTCATTTTTTCTCTTTGAAATGTAGGTTGCAGATCAGGTTACCATCAGATTCCCAAGTCATCAAACCCACAAACCCTCAAGTATTTACTTAGTGAATTTTCATGAATCCAACACTCAATCAATTTTATGTGTTGTGAGAGTCCCGTCGCAGGAGACCAATCCATCCTTGTCCCACAAATTCGTGTGTCCCAGAACACACAAATGCGTAGCACTCAAAATAACCCTTTCTACTTCTACATCCTCCAAATTGCACTTCCTATCATTTTATGCTTAGCCAATTCTCTTGAATGTGGATGCGAGACAACCTTCCTTTTCATTTACCTTTTTCCCTCATGCTCATGTATCACAAACCACAATACCGCATCCCCCAAAATGACCTATCCACATTTGTGACTCGCATAATGACCTTTGTCTTATACTTAGTTTATTTTATCATTGTGAATATAAGAGTCCTCCCTTCTTACCTTTTCAATGTCTTATGTACCGCATCCCACAATCCCACATTCACCATATTGTACTTTTCATTTCCCACTTTGCACCTCCATAATTAATCATTTTTCATGTTTTACAACATCACATCACCATTCCCGATGTAATTTACTTCCCCTCTGCCATGTCAGTTGCCACTTGTGTGAACCTAATACATTATTAAAGTGGTGAAGTTTGTGTAAATATTTGTAATCAATTCTAAATCTTACTATGCAAGCTAGAAACTTTGAAATAAGATCTATGGCGGTTAATAATCAAGGAAATATGTGGTAAATTTTATAAAAGGTTAATATGTCATGCTGTAAAAAGGTCATATCGACAATAGTTCCACCTATTCGTAAAGAGAAAGCAGTGTAAAGATATGTCAGGTAGAATAAATGAATTGTATTGTGGATACACACTTAACACTCTTTGACAATAAGATCATTAATTCTAGTGGTTGCAATATTACAAGTGGTTTTTGTCTCTTTCCCTCACAGAGAAGGAAACAAACCAAGTTTGGAGTTCAGGGATAGTATTGGCTGATTGTGTGCTTGAGGTGAAAAAATTCATAGAACTAGTTCTCTGGTGTGTAGATGATTTCAATACATAAAGAATATTAATTCAAATTCATGGGAAGTCGCCAATCTCTTTGACTCCCTTAGTTTTCAAGAGAATTTTGTGACTCCCAAAGCCCACCATGCAGTTCAATAATGAGGAAGTAGATAAATTTCTTAAATAACACCAAGGAGGAGAAAATCTCCTTGACAACTATCTCGCCAACCCAAGAGTTGATAGTGATTCCGCTCAGGTTGAGGTAAGTTATTTAAAATACCCCTACAAGGAATATGTATGGATTTTTTCTTGTATTATTGGACTAGATTCCATGGTCTCTATGCCGAAATAATTTTTTTTTATTCTTCACTTTGTTTTTCACGAAGATGCCCCGATTGACTGGGGACATATTATTTCAAATGAGATATTGTTTCAACTAGGTGTTTTGAGAAAAAACATGAAATTTTATATGAATTTTTATTTGGTATATATTATAGCCTACTACCACATCTTTGAATACTTTCCTAAGGAAAGGAGTGTTGATTTCAAGGTGGAACCACTTTCTGTATGGTACACGACTTTATGGAGACATAAAGCCCAATACAATTTCTACGCGGTCCACAATGGTTTTATTTTTTCCTTCAAAAAAATAATTTTTGGTCGTACTACATCGAGAGTTTCACTATAGGTCGCCTCCTTTCTCACTGAGAAAGGAAGTTTTGAGACTTCAAAGGATTTCAATTTTACGAGACTATTCTGTTTCCAAGGGAAACCCTTATTGCTCCCATTTTATGTATCTGATAAAATATTTGTCATCAAGGTGTGTAGATAGTATAAATACTAAACACTCTTCTTTAATGAAAAAGGAAAGAAAAAGTTCATTCTATTACCCTAGAGATTCGAGGAAATTGCTATCAAGCCTATTTCTCACTTGGATGAACTTACAGGTCAGTTTGATCAAATTGGTTTAAAGGAAGCTGAATGCATCGAGGGTTTTGACCCTAAGGACCTATTTTTTGCACAAATGTCCCTAGTGGGATACTTTTTTATTTATGTAAGTCTAAATATCTCGAGGAAGGAGGAGGGGATAACCAAAATATCCCTAAGGCCTCAATTGAATAAAGCTTGAATGACATTGAAAAAATGGATACCGCTAATTAGTGCTATAGAAAAAAGAGAAGAGAGGCAATAACCAAGAAACCTAATTCACCCAGTGTTTTACAAAGGGGTACTCATGTAAAAAAAAAAAATAGAAGTAGTGGTCTAGAATCAAGAAATTCAGATGACACCCACCGAAAATTCCGATGGCAGTGGTGATAAAGACCCTACAAAGGAAAAATTGGAAAAATCTCATGTTTTACATACTCTTGTTAAAATAAAGAGAGAAAATCAGAAAACAGGTCCAGGAAAACCTGAAATTGAGGAAAGTCCCTAAGCTATGGATGTATACAAAGTGATATAAGAACTCGGTTGGTCAAAGCAAAGATTGATGGAAACTAGGGAAATTGTCGAGGCTCTAGTTGTCCAAGAGCCAAATATATTTGAAGAATAATCTGTCACATTTCACCACATGACCTACCATAAACATTCTAAGAAAATGTTAATAAATAAAGTTAATATGAAAAATAACAAATTTTCTGAAAAATGGAAATCAGAAATTGGTTTTCAGGGGGTTGCACCCTCAAAAATCGTGTGATTTCATGAAGCAACTAGGGAAGCACTAAAATAATATATTTTTGATATTGAGAAAGAAAATTCATTTTTAAAAGAAACAATAAAGGAATTCATGCAATCTTTAATTCCAAAACCATTATTTGATGAACCTTTAATTGTGATTCAACCAACACTTACCCTCAAAGATGTCCCTGAAAGAAATTCTAAGTTGAGAGGTTCATATAGTTTATTGTTGGATATGAGAAAACACGTTGGATATGTTATCTAGAAAATAATAGACCTAATCCTTGAAATATGGGGATTAGCACAGAGTTCAACTAGTTTCACAACAAGAAATGTGCATTTTAGAGAATATCTCCAAAAATATTTAGAGAAAGATAAAGGTTTTTACAAAGAAGTCGTGGGAACATTTGAAACAAAATTTTCAAGCCTAAGTGACACCCACATAAGAGAAAAAAAAACCTTCCCTCCATTATTCGAATGAAGAAAATTAAATCTTGTTGGTTGAAAAGGATTGAATGTTTCAAATAAATGTTGTCTAAGTTAGATGCCATAAAAATTAAGAGGGGTGACCTATTTCTAAAACTTGTTGATCCTACAAAAGAATTATATGGTCCAAATTTATTAATGGATGCTACTATGTCCAAGGAGTAACTATTGGAACAACTAGAACTATTTAAAGTTCTACGGGAAAGTGAGTATAGTGACTTGGTTGAATTTCTCTGAAGAAGAGGTAGAAACATGGATTACCCGATACATAAATAAGTATGATGATACTAAGGACACATTGCACCAATTGAGTATTGATTTAAGATAAATGGAGAATGACTTATTTGAAATAAAAATCAAGAAAGAAATATCGGTTTCTCCGATGAGGGAGTATATAGAAGAAATATCAGTTACCACCTCTATCACAGGAGAAACCATTTACAAAGGATTCCTAAACAAGAAAGTGAAAGGTTTGAAAATTTCCATCACAGTAAGTCAAGTAGCAACCTTATTCTTTCCCTTCCCATTTTTCTTCTTCAATCATTTGTCATTTTTCCTTTTCTATTCCCAACAACTTATGAGACCTAATGTTGTCCCTTGACTATTTTTCTTTTGTTGTCCAGGCGTCTCTTGCATTTTATGGTCCGCAGGAGCCCCATCCTAGTCCTATTTGAAGGAAAAATAGATTTTATTTTATTTGTAACCCAATACATTACTTCTTATTTATTTAAAGACATCTATTATTTTTTGAGGTTCCTAAAGAACTAGTTTAGGACATAACATTACTGATTTCTTAAGACTTTAAATTTAAGCATGAGATTTCAAATGTGTGTCTATAAAAATATTTATTGGATTTAATGAAATGATTATTTAGAGTTATCTATTATCTATGGTTGATACTTTGCTTTCCTTTTTGTTGAATGTTGTGTTCTACTTTAATGAATGTTGTGATGGAAATGTCATCCTATTTTAATGCATACTCTTTTGATTTATAAACCTTGTAACACAGTGTGAATATTTCTTTTCTATAAGATGCTTAGTCCTTCTTGGGTATTATTTGTATGTGAATATTTATTCCAAGAATAAGCTCAATCGTCTCTCGGGAACTTTATTTTTTCTTGTATGTTATTTGAAAAAAAGGAGTACCACATATTTAAAAAAACAAGGTAATTGATCCTCGTGAGTTTGATTTAAAGATCGTAAGATAGTCTTTTAGATCAACATTTTTGGTGACCATACTGGGGAACTAAAGAAAAGTATAGTTTTGTAGATCGAAAATTTTAATGACTCTACATGAACCCAACTAACCCTAAATACAAATTGGATTAAGAGATCAAAGAAGTATCTTGCACCAGTTGTATGACCTAACCATCACAACAAAAAGGAGTCATGTGAAACTTGAGAGAACTTGGGAAGTTATTTCCCAAGAAGAAAAAAGAACAACAACCTTGAGATAAAAAATACAGATGGAATCATGCAAGGTTCCATTAACAAGAAGCAAAAGTAAGAAGCTTGTGACTCGCGAATTTTCCCAAAGTTCAATATCCAAAACAAGTGAGATACTAATCATGGGTGATCAAGAAGAACAAAGAAAAAAAATTGCTAATGAAGAAAGAGAAAGAATTGATAGACAAAGAAACCCAAGAAGAAGGGTTATGTCCAACCCACTCAATTTACGTGGAGAACAATACACATTTACAACCCTGCCTCAAGAAATTTTACCTATCGTTTCAGGTGATGGGATTATGTATCCAAAACAACATATGGATTAGTTGTTAATTGTGTGTGATATTCATTTGATTGAACATGATGATGTAATGGTCAAAGTCTTTCTACAAAATTTGATAGGTCCAACCTATGAATGGTATCTTTCCTTCCCAACTTAATCAATCAGTTCATTTGATGATTTATAAAGTATGTTCATGACTATGTATGCACAATATTTTGCATATCATACTCTACTTACTCAATTTACCCAAATCCATCTCAGATAAGGGGAAATAATTAGGGATTTTAATTTACAATTCTTTAATACATTGAACCAAATCCCGGAAGGGAAATTCCCAAACGATCCTGTCATATTTGGATGTTATAATAATGACATGCCTTCAAATGTGAATCATGCAATAAGATATTCACAAATAAATGACTTGAATGAGGCAATACAAAAGGCAACTGAAATGGAAGAATACATGTTAGAGAATAGTGTTGATTCTAAGATTATTCTTGGCAAAAGTACAAAGACAAATGACTAGTATATTAATATCACGTCAAGGAAGGACCATCTACTTCCATAAGTTATGAAAATCAGGCAATTGGGGGAGAAATTCTCCAAGGTGTTCCCCCTAATGTGAGAAATGATTCTGGAGTTTCCCAAGAAATAAGACAAAATATAGAGATTGCTCAAATGAGATGAAAAATTAGAAAAATGTAGAATGAATTGCAAAATTAGTTGTCATTGATGTCAACCTTAGAAGAATCTCTAAAGCAAAGCCAAAAATCCCCTAAAAGTGATGATGACATGTCCAATTGAATAATCATTGAAGAGCCTTGACATAAGTGTATATAACTCCAAAGTGGTCCCCTTATGGCATAGCTTTTAAGCATGGACCTAAGGGGATGAGATAACATGTGGTTGTTTCCACATGCTCTTTTTGATTTGTACACAAATGTAGCATTGAAGGATCCTTGAAGAAACCCTAAAACCAAGTGAAGAAGCCCCTAAATTCAAGCGAAGAAGCCCCTAAAACCAAGAGAAGAATCCCCTAAATCCAAGTGAATAAGCCCATAAATACAAGATAAGAATCCCATAAATCCAAGTGAACAAGCCCCTAAATCTAAGAGAAGAATCCCCTAAAGTAATGAAAAGAAGCCCCTAAGGTCGACCATCCTTAAGGAAGAGGTGCGACCCAAACATTGTGATCCTTGGTTGCACCCCGTCAAGTGGAGAAGAATAATAAAAATAAGAGTATCTTCATTTTCAATTTGGATTACTTCAATTTGACCTAGCCAAGGAAGAGGAGCGAATTTCATCCTAGAGGAGAGAATTTTGAAGGGAAGATGAAGTGAATAAGGGAAAAATTCCAAGGGAAGATGAAGTCCTGTGATAATTTTTTCTATGGTTTTATTTGTAGGTCATCTTGGAATTTTTGATATATTTTTTTTGTGGAATGATTCAGAGAGTGAAACTTTGAGATGTTTCAGAAGATATAGTGAATAAACTTGGGTATGAATTTCAGGCCTTGACTCATTACATGTTTGAATTTATACTCAGTGGAAGTTGAAGTTTTTAAAAATAGGGGTTTCTCTTTCAAAACGAGTCATCCTTCCATTTTCACTACAAGTTGTAGATCCTGATTCATTACAGGTACAAAGTTATACTTGTTGGAAGCTAAGGTTTGTGACTAATCCATAAATTAGTGCTAAACAGGTGTTCGAGATAAAATGGTTATATATGAATATTCGTAGGTCCTAATTGAATTCCACTTGTTGCATTATAAGGAGAATAGATCCAAATATATGAGGTCCAAATTTCATAATTAGAAAAGGAAAATTAAGCTCGTGGTGAATCTTACAAGTTTGTAGATTTGAGGTACAGTTTTGAACAGTTTTGTATGCAGATTTAAGAAGTGATTTTGGGACTGGATTTGAAAGTTGATTTGATCTTGTATCATCATTTAAAATATTCCAAGGGTATTGGTGTCTCCTTCCATTAGTTGCTAGAAAATGCAGGGAGTGGGTACTTCCTTCAAACTAGTGCTTGTAAAATCTTGAAACTACTTAAGAAAAAATTTTGTGGTTTTCTCCCAGTTAGGTTTCCACATAAAAATTTGTGTGCAACATGTATGATTTTATGTGATGATGAATTCCATGATTAATGGTTAATTTTTATGTAGTTATTGAATTTTAAAATTGTTGAAATAACTCTATATTGATTCCCCAACCCCCTCTTAGTATTCTTGAATATTCTAACAATTGGTGTCATAGCGGGTTCCTTCAGGAAAATTCTAACCAATGGAAGGAAGATCATGGATAAGAAAGGAGAATTTACCAAAAATGGAACACCTTTATTTGATGGGAAAACTATACTTTTTGGAGAATAAGAATGAGAACATTTTTCCAGGAACATGGATCTGATGTTTGACAAGTTGTAGTGAATGGATATGCTACACCATATTCTCCCCCAAAAAATAATGCTAGGAAAAATTTGAATGAATACAATTCAAAGGCTATAAATTTCATTATAAGTGGTCTAACATATTCAAAAATTGTTAAGGTTATGCATTGTGATTCTGAAAAGGAAATCTGGGACAAGATGAAGAATATTTATGAAGGAGATGCTAAATTCAAAGGGTCAAAGATTCAAACTTACAAAGGAAAATTTGAACATATGAGAATGAAGGAAGATGAAAATATTTCAGCTTATTTTCTCTGAGTTGATGAAATTGTGAATTCTATAAGAGGACTGGGAGAAAATATTGAAAATTCAGTTATTGTGCAAAATATACTAAGATCTCTTGATCTAGGTGGATACAAGTGTCCACCTACCTTTTCCAACTGGCTCAAAACAGTTTTATGGCAATTTTGGTAATTTACTATTTTTAACAATTTTTAACTTCCAAGGCCATTTTGAGGGCCTAAATGAAGGATTTTGGGATAGAGATTCTCAATTATATCTGAAGGCTCTGATTGAGCCCCCTAAATCAATATCCTCAATGATACCTTTCCAACGAGCTATCGTTCTCCCCAAATGAATATCGTATGCCAAAGTTACGCCCCCGGGAAGTTGATACACCAAACTGCCCAAAACAGGGTCCACAAAATTGTTGGCTTTTCATATTCTAGGGTTAGGGTTTTGGATTATATTTATGATAAAAATGCCTTTGGAGCCTCATTGTAAAATAATCTTCTTGCGAATGCAAGTAGCGGACACATCTCTTCTCAGAGATAAGCTGCCACCATTCTAAAGAGTCTTTCACTCTATATTTTTACAGTCTTTGTACATTTTTGCTCATTAATAGAAAATTGTGTATTATTGTATCTTTGTGTTTATGGTTGCATATATGATACATTTATGTTATATTATTGGATATCCGAGATATCTATGTACATTTCTTTATTATATCTTTGCTCTCATTTCGTGCCAAAAATAATATGGATCAGTGGTATTAGAGCAGGCTGCTCTTGATCATTTTTTTCAGTGCATGTCCCTGACGAGGTCCCAATATAGCAAGTTGGGTTTCGATCTTATCTCTCTTGAATAAAATCTCTCTCGCACGCCGAAGAAACTCTCCATGGCAGAAAAAAAGAAAAATGACGAAGTAGACGATTCTATCAATTTTTTTCTTGAGAAAGATATCACGCGATAGAGGGACGAAATGATGGAGAATTTTTCCCACATCCTTCAATGCTTGCCAATAGCAACAACCACATCTTCATCAAGCAACCACTTTGGAAGANTTAGAAGGTTATTTCTCTGTTCATAATTTTTCTAACAGGGAAAAGATCACCTTCGCACTCCTTAAATCTCTCCCCCATGTCAAACATTGGTGGGAAAATTACTGGGACAAAAGTTCCACAAAGGAGTTTGGAATATATGGGGTTGAACCTACTTGGTATTGTTTTGTGGATGAGGTAAAGGAATAGTATTAACCTGTTGGAAACTATGAGGACCAGTACGTGAGATGGAACACACTACGGAAAGAGAGGGGCCAAGTAGTTCCATAGTTCACCAATACCTTCCATACCTTGTGCACCAAGCTTGGTATCAAAGAATCTAAATGAAATTTGGTTCTGAAATACCATGGGGCTCTACACAGATACATCCAAACTAAAATGGATTTTTTGGACATATCATCACTCAGTGTTGCTTATCGATATTTTGTTAAAATCGAGAAGAAATTTAAGCACCAGAAGAAACGAGAGTTTGGATCTACAAATCTGCAACAAACAAAGTATGATAAAGATGACCATAACAAACAATCTTCCAAAAACCATTCCAAGCCAAAGGAAAAGAAGGGTCATGGGAAGACAAAGAAGGACACCAGAAAATGGTGTGATTTCCACAAAGTCCCCTAGCACAACATCGAGGAATATCACTCAAAATAGTCATTGGTGGGCAATATCAAAGACAAGGAGTCAAACCTTGATTCAAAATTTGATTCTAAAAATACTATTAAAAGACATATCATCGACGTAGACCCCACTTCTATTGTCGTGACCGCATCAATTCAACCAAAAGAACCAATAGATCCTGAAGAGGGGGAGCACATTTTTCATTCACATATGTGGGTGAAGGGGACCCCGCTACATTTAATTATTGATAGTGGAAGCCAGAACAACCTCATCTCAGTAGAGGTCATCAAATAGTTGGTATTTCCCACAACACCACACTCGCAACCATACAACATCGGGTGGCTTCTCCAGGACGAGATCTTTGTGTCAACCAACAGTGTCAATTTTCATATGGAATCCAACCCTTCAAGGATGAGGTATTATCTGATGTATCCCCACCAGATGTCTATGATGTTCTCTTGGGCCAACCATATATGTGGAAGCACCATGTTTTTTATGAGTCTCAACCCCGTAGTGTCATTGTTTCTCTGGAGGGTCATCTCTACAGAATACCAGAGGTAGTTCTGACTATTTTTCCACCTAAACATTGTCGCAAGGTAGTATATCATACTACAAAATTCAGCTTCTTCACAATCTTTTCAAAAGGTGAACAAAAGGATACTGCAACCACTACAGCCTTGGCCCAAGCACCTTCTATCCAACAGAAGCATGTCGACAATATTGCAACTAAGTGTAAAGAATCCTTCTGCACACAAGAATATCATGTAGTCAGACTGGTTAAAAATTTCCAACCCTTCCATCCACATGTTTGTGACAACCTTCAAGAAGTTAAGCAACGTAACTTCTCCAACAAGGCAAGCAGCTCATCAAGATGCAGATTCAACAAATGTTTCTCCCTCTCCCTCGGGAACTCAACGCAATGGAGACAATTTATTCCTAAGGAGTGAGGATTGATCTAGGTGGATATTAGTGTCCACCCACCTTTTCCAACTGGCTCAAAATAGTTTTTTGGCAATTTTGGTAATTTACTATTTTTAGCAGTTTTTAACTTCTAGGGCCTAAATGAAGGTTTTTTTGGATCAATATTATCAATGATAGCATAAGGCTCTAATTGAACACCCTAAATGAATATCCTCGATGATACCTTTCCAATGAGCTATCGTGCGCCCAAAACAGAGATCATATTCGAAAGTTACGCCCTTGGGAAGTTGATACACCAAACTACCCAAAATGGGGTCCAAAAAACTATTGGCTTTTCATCTTCTGGGTTAGGAATTTGGATTTTATTTAAGTTAAATATGCCTTTGGAGCCTCATTGTAAAATCATCTTCTTGTGAATGCGATTAGCGGACACATCTCTTCTCAAAGATAAGTTGCCACCATTCTAGTGAGTCTTTCACTCTGTAGTTTTATAGTCTTTGTACATTTTCACTCATTAATAGAAAATTGTGTATTATTGTATCTCTATGTTTATGGTTTCATCTCTGATACATTTATTTTATATTATTGGATATCTGAGATATCTCTGTACATTGCTTTATTATATCTCTTCTCTCATTTCATGCCGAAAATAATCCGGATCATCTCTCCCAATGAGATTTGACCCTAAAATATCATCTCTAGAAGAAAGATAATATATTGCTACGTTGAGCATGGATCAATTACATGGAATACTTACAGCATATGAAATGAGAACATAATAGGAAAATCCATCCAGAAGCGAAGCAACTTTCAAACCCTCCAAGAAGAAATAAAGAAAAAGCTAATGTCAAAACCCTGCTCTAGCAATAGTGATGATTTGGACAATGAATAAGAAGCCAACTTTGTGAGAAAGCTAAAATGAGGAACTGATAAGTACAAATTTAAGCTTCCTTTCAAATGCTTTAATTATGGTAAAGTTTCTGATTTTGCTTCCAAATGTCCTTATGCAATAGGTTCAAACACTGATGAAGAAGAAGTTCCTACGAAAGAAAAGAAATATCAGAAAAGAGACAAGGAAAGAATTAAATGAAGATATTTTAAAAAGAAAAGTATTATTCAAAATATAATAGTTTCTCATCCGATGAAGATGATGACAGTGACAGTGACTCGGGAAGAGTACTTTCATGGTGTTAGAGACTCAAGAGGAAACTACTAAAAATAGTGAAGGAGAATAAGAAGAAGGAGAAGTTAATATCGAGGAAGAATTGATCAGTGCCTTAAGTGATATAAGAATAGCAAGGAAGAAAAAAAAGTATCTCAAAGAAGAGTTAAGTAAATTGAAGGAAGGATTTCAAAACCATAGAAAAAATTATGAAGAAGCCAAGTATACTATCATAGATCTAAGGATTCAGTTGGAAATAGCCAAAGTGATTGAAGAAACACTCAAGCGACAACTAGAAGAAAATAATAAAATAACAGATAATATGGAAGCTGAAATAGTCTCACTAAGAAAGGAACTACAAAAGAACATCCAACTAAATTTTGGCAATAGCACCAAAATACTGGATAATATCATCTACAATAAAAAACCATTCTATGACAAGTCTGGATTTGTATACAAAAAAAATAATATTGATGAGGGTTCAAGCTCTATGATGATAGGAAATGAAGCAGAGAAAATATTTTATGCAGATACTATCAAGGGTTCCATCAAGAAATAAGAATGCAAGATTCTAAAGGAGGACATACAAAAATGAGAAATAAAGAAGAATCAAGAAGAAGATTGTGCATTCAAAGGAACATGGAATCAACAACCATCAATGAAAAAGACCCAATAAGAATATCATGATTTCATAAGAACAACACTAACTAGAAGACCACCCACACCGAGGTACCAAAATATTTTTCTTGGCTTGTGTTATTATTGCAATAATTTTGGGAATAAAACCATAAATTGTAGAGCCTATGCAAAGACAAGAAACACTTGGAACAGAAGTAGCTATGAAAATCCCAAGAATCATTATGAATGAAATTATCTCGGAAAGCCTCATGAGGCATTTGACATAAATTACAACATTTTTGGTGCTCTAGGATATGAAATTGAATGCTACAAATGTAAAAATTTTGGACACATAACCAAAAATTACAGAAGTGATTTGATAGTTTCTATTGAGGGGGGTCTAATTTCCCTTTCTCTGAATAGTAGGAATCATGCTCAAAGATGAGGCCCAATTTTTTGTTGGGAAATAATACCCTACAGACTAGAAAACTAGGGTCAGATTTGCATGCAGATTTTGACCTTGAAGAAATGACCTTTTAACCTACCACCCAAAACTTAAACCCCTCTTTCAAGACACATGCATGGCCAAGAACTACTAACCTTTTTATTGATGCTTGGTGTAGATCCTCCGTTGCGCTTTTCCCTCTTACTTGTGTTGCTCCTTCCAAAGTTCACCTGCAATTAAGACAAAACACTATGAATGCATGCTATTTTTCTACTTGAGGGTTAGAAATTAAGCATAAATTACACAAATCATAGATAACTCATGCATTGGGATGGGAAAAGTATTCTTTTATTATTTTCAAAATGAATCAACTTACAATCAAAGTTGAGACCGGCCACCGCTCCTTGATCCTAATCATGGGCTCCTCCTCTTCTTTGTCCTCCAACTGCTTTGCGTTAATTCTCCTTAGGCTTGAGGAAAGGCTAAAGGGTTGGGACAAATGGATTCGGCAAATGGGCAGAGTTTCTTCGTTGTATTTTTCCTCCCCCAAATAGTACCCCTACCCCTTCTTTTATAGGCTAGAAGGAGCTAGGGTTTTGGACGAACTCTCAGCCATGCATGGCCAGGAGTTTCAGTTAACTAACCCATAGCTTTTTGTCCCATCGGCAACTTTCCTGTTTTTGTGCTTTGTTAGGAAAATGTGGGCTGTAGTATGCCTTCCAGCATTCACTCACGTGCAGTAGTGGGTTAGGGCGCGTGTACCTTTACCCAGGAGGATTTTTGAAGAGGTTGTTCAGCAGATGTTTTGGAAATGAAGGGATATGAGTTGGCCTGATGCCAAGTAAGCATGTGTGGTGCAATTTAGGGTTATAACAGATGCCCCCTAATGTGTGAGGTCAAAAGAGCATCTGATGGCCGAAATACATTACCAATATTTTATCAATC
>JASDQU010264982.1:0-15385 GCA_032191745.1 Picea mariana
CTCCTATTCTGATGGGGGACAACTCTTCTGTCGAAGTCACTGGCAAAGGAAGGATTGAACTCACCAACGGAAGCTTCGAGAATGTGCTGCATGTTCCCTAGCTTTCTGTCAACCTTCTCTCTATGTATTAGATGACGAATTCCTGCACCGGAAAGAAATTCATCTTCACACCAAATTTTGTGGACATCTACGACATGCAAACCAACTCCAGGGTTGCTACCGGTGAGGTAAATCATCAGTCTAGATTGTATACATTTTCTGAATTCATTGAACCTGATTTTGCTTTACTGCTTACTCATGCTGATGAAAGTAGTAGGATATGGCACAAAAGGTTTGGAAATTTTAATTTCAGATACATGCAACAACTTAGAAAGAAAAAATTAGTTGATGGTGTACCAGACATCCATTTCTCCAAGGGAGTATGTGAGGGATGTGTTCTCGGAAAATACCCTCAAGAGAAATTCGACAAGGGAAAGTCTCAGTGAGCTTCCGCACCTTTAGATCTGATCCACAGTGACCTCATGGGTCCTTTTCCGAATCCATCGATCAGCAAAGCGAGGTTTGTTCTCATTGTTGTTGATGATTTCTCACATTTTACATGGATCTACTTTCTCAGGAAAAAATCTGAGGTCTTTCAACACCTCAAAGATTTCAAAGATTTGGTTGAGACATAGTCTGGAAAGAAGATCAAAGTCCTACGAACTGATAACGGGGGAGAGTATGTGAATCATGAGATCCATAATATTTTCCATGAGGCAGGGATTCAGTTGCATCATACAGTTCCCTACACTCCGCAACAAAACGGAGTTGCTGAGTGGAAAAACCGATCTCTAAAGGAGATGACATCTTGCATGTTGCATGCAAAGTCACTACCACAGAGACTATGGGCCGAAGCACTTAACTATGAAACATACATCCAAAACAGATATCCCCATATATATGTCAAGGATAAGACCCCCTACGAGGCTTGGACCGGCCTCAAACTGGAAGTGACCCACTTTCGTATTTTTGGTTCACATGCATGGGCCAGGATTCCCTCTGAAAAGAGGAAGGCACTTGATCCACAGAGATCTGAGTGCTTTTTTGTTGGATACCCTGACGGTGTGAATGGATATCATCTTATTAATACTTCCTCAGACCGGATCGTCATTAAGCCTAGTGTCCAATTCGAGGAAAGTGTCTCGCATGTACCTCAGCAGTCGCATGAAGACACCTTTACTCTTCCACCTGTTTGAGATGATGAGCATGCACATGTCGACTCATCTTCAAAAGAGAGTTTTGATTCAGAGGACTTAGAGGATTTAGATTCAGATTCAGAGTTAGTACAGTGAGATGCAGAGTCAGATCATCGACATGCAGTTGTAGAGCCAGAGTAGAGGCCCAAGTGGGCACAGATTACTCTTCAGGATGCAGGGGATCTTGTCGGTGATAGAACCAATACTAGGAGGACTCGATCTGATTTCGAGGAGCTTCCTATTGCACTCACTGCCATTGAACCATTGCCTTCGAGGCATCTTTTCTTAGTTCAGTCTTCAGATCCATAATCTTATGGTGAGGTTGCTGGAAATCCCTTTTGGGAATCTGCCACACAGGAGGAGTACAACTCCCTCCTCGAGAACCAGACTTGGGATCTGGTTCCCTTCCTTCTGGGAGGAAACTTTTCAGATGTAGATGGGTCTATAGGACCAAGAGTACAGTGGATGGACAAATAAACAGATACAAATCTAGGCTTGTTACCAAAGTCTTTCAGTAGGTTCATGGTATTGACTATGATGAGACCATCGCTCCAGTAGCTAAGATGGATTCCATTCGATTGACCCTTGCCATTGCAGAAACCAAGGGATGGGAAGTCCATCAGATGGACATGAAGAATGCATTTCTTCATGATGATCTCTTTGAGGAGATCTACATGGAGCAGCCCCAGGGATTTATGCAGGACTCATCTTTGGTATGTCGTCTGAAGAAGTCACTTTATGGCCTCAAGCAGGCTCCTAGGACCTAGTATGCCAAGATGGAATCCTACCTGTTGTCACAAAAATTTGTACGTTGTAAATCAGACCCGAATGTATACATGCTCAGGACAGTTGATTCACTTCTGCTTTTAGTTCTGTATTTCGATGATTTACTGATCACCGTTTGCTCGACTTCAGTGATTGCTGCAGTGAAGAGGATTCTTAATGACAAGTTTTTGATGACGGACATGGGTCCAATACACTAATTCCTTGGACTTGAGATCAGTGAGGATGCATCAGGCATCAAACTGTCTCAAGCCAAGTATGCATGAGATCTCCTTGAGAGATTTCACATGATAGACTGCAAGTCTGGTCTGACTCCTTTCCTATCAGGAGTCGAAATTGAGGATGGTAGGGAGACTCCACTGGTTGACAACACATTATACAGAAAACTAGTGGGGAGCTTGTTGTATCTCACACACTCCAGACCAGACCTCTCATATGTAGTTGGCGCAGTTTCTAGGTTCATGCAGGAGCTGCATGAGCTACATTGGAAAGCTGCAAAGTGTATCCTTCGATACGTACAGGGCACCATCACCTTTGGGATTCATTATGCAATAGAATATACATTAGATCTCATTGGGTTTACTGATTCTGATTGCGCTGGCGATAGCATTGATCGCAAGCCCACATCTGGTTACTCACTCAGTCTTGGTTCCAGGCCTATCTATTGGTCGAGCAAGAAGCAAGCTGCCATTCCTCTATCTTCAGCCGAGACAGAGTACAGAGGGGTAGTTAACATAACCATTCAGGATATATGGCTACGACATTTTCTCACTGAGTTAGCCATTAAGTTTCATCGGTCGATCGTCATCTAGTGTGACAACCAGAGCACTCTGAAGTTCTACAGAGATCCAGTTCAGAGGCAGCAGATGAAGCACATCGAGATCCACATGCACTACATCTGAGACTTAGTAAATGAGGGTATCATCGACGTATAGTTCTATCCTTCAGCAGAATAGACGACAGACATTTTCACCAAGACCTTCACTGAGCATAAATTCCATTCTCTGCGAGGTCGTCTTGGAGTGAAGGACACAGTTTCCTAGCAACTGTAGTTCTTCTTTTTACATACATTGTACCTTGAGGGGGGGGGTTCCCATGAGGTTTTCCCTCTTTCCTCACTTTATTTTCAGTGTATCTTTTGTACTTGGGTACATAACATGGCCTCGTTGCCAGGACCCAATCTTTATTTTCACCATAGTGATGTTCAGGGGGGGTGTTGGAGTTACTTCACACACACCTAGGATTTATTTTTCCTAAGGTTGTTATTTGTTTATTAGTCATAATTAGTCATTATCCAGTCTCCTATATTTTGGGAGATAATATTCCACATGGAGAATATTCTCTTTCAGTTCACACTTCAGTTTGACTAGTTGAGTTGAGTTTAGATGTTGCATTGGGATCATCACCATGCAACATTGGGATCATCACCATGCTAATTCAACCTTTCCTTGGTATCATCACCAGAATGGCACATTATCCTTGATTCCCTTAGTTAACTCCTCACTACTCTCTATTCAGTCAGTTAACTGAAGACTAGTTGACTAGTTAACTCAACTAGGTGGCAGTTCACACCTGTAACTGC
Source organism: Picea mariana (assembly GCA_032191745.1). Lineage (NCBI taxonomy): Eukaryota > Viridiplantae > Streptophyta > Pinopsida > Pinales > Pinaceae > Picea > Picea mariana. The sequence goes on from JASDQU010264982.1 coordinate 3,601, forward strand.
CTGAGAGACTAGAATAGGTGGCAGTTCACTCCTGTAACTACTGGTGTGTGTCCAAATCAATCTCAACCACCAGTATGGTGATTTGGTTCACCTCAATTCGAACTCATTGAGTTATACAAAGTATATCATGTGTAAATTATTCATTATTCACAACGGTTAATGAGAATTCTTTCCATTCTTTCTCTCCTTCTTTTTCTTTTTCCAATTCTCTCTGCAAATGTGTGTATCATTATTTAGCTAGATATATTATGTGTAGGTTCAACACATTTACAACATTAACATGGGATTAAATTGTCTAATTTTATGTCTGAATGGCTTGGTAATCTCCAGACCTAATTCTTCCATAACAACTTTGGGCATAACATTGTGAGAGGCTCCTGAGTCCATAATACAGTCGTGCAGGATCTTATCATGGAAATTCAAAGATATATAGAAAGGAGGAGAAACATCAAAACCATCCTCAATGTGTGGGCCCACAATAATGGTTGGGTTTTCATCCTATAGACTAATGACATCAGAAGATACACTAGAAGGAGTAGGTTGCATAACTTTCATGATGGATTTATTGAAAGGTTCATTTTTTAACAATTCCGTCAAAGGGACAAGAATCTTGATTTTTCTCAGCTCATGTTCCAAGATGAAAGAGGTTGGTGGCTTATCAACTTCCTTTGTTTCAGGGGCAAGAGGTTTTGATAGTGGAGATGACTGATTTTTAGATGGCATACCTTTATTTGGATTTGGCTTGGGAGGGGCTTCTGCTTGTTTGCCTTGATCAGAGGTGATGGCCTTGGAAGCTCCATTTTTCATCCTCAAATCATATTTCTTCTTGGGTTGACCTTGAATAACTCCCTCTTCCCCTATCTGATCATCAAATTGATTTGACAATTGTGCTACCTCATATTCTTGCTGTGTTAAGTGACTGGTATAATAATCTGTCTCATTGAAAAGCACAACAATATCGTTTGTTATCACCCTAACAATTTTATCGGGATCTAAAAACTTCTGAAGTTTAGCGAGACTCTATACCCCAGTAGAGGCATGATATTTCAGGGCGCTCAGCTATATTCCGTGGCGTATGAATGAATGTAGCAGAAGTGGGAATGGAGTAACTCGGTGGGCCGTCGATATTGAAGAATCTCAGATCTACGGTCAAAGGCTACATCAGACAAACAAATAGCACAGAACTTAAAATCGCGAAGGTAGATCGGGGAAAACTACTCTGGTTTCGATGGGGAACACGTGGCGCTCTTACACACACATCGGGGGAGACGACGGATTTCCCGAAACCAGTTTTCCTATGGCCTCGATGTCATGTGGTTCAAAATGTCATGTCAATAGCTCGCAGGGAGGATGGTGGTTGGTCAGATCACCTCACATCACCGGTCCAGGTACTTTCCTGGATGACGTACCAAAAGGACGCCGCCACATAACTAAGTTGAGGCTCATCATTCGAAGTGGATTGATGAAGCGTGGCACACCAAGGTGTTGTGATAGTAAGTCATGAGGAAAGTACATAGAACATCAAATCTCAGATATGAATCATTTTATCATATTCTGGGAAATTGTCATACTATGCGTAAGAAAAACAAGCTCGATCTGTGCTCCTGAATTCTGTAAACTCAAAGGGTGGCCAAATCAAGCTCTCTGAGAAGTCTGGAAAGCATAGATAATATCTGTCAAATGACGTCTGGTGCAATTGGATTCTCAGCTAAGGTACCAGGCAGGTCAATAAGTAAGAATGAAAGATGGTTCTTGCAGTTGTAGGCGACTAAATTTCATACCGAACCTAAAACTGAGACAGAGTTGAGAGTAATATTAAACCCTGTTATAAGGGATCTTGTCATAAATGAACACACAGACAACACCTGCCACCGAGTCGCAAAGAAGAAGAGGAGAAAAAGGAGGAAATCAGAGGCCAAAACCAATATGATAGAGAGCGTTGGGGAAAATTTTGATTAGTGGAGTACCCTGGAGGAGGAAATCACCAAGATGAGGTGAATCCTCAGGTAAAATTTTGGTGTATTTTAGATAGTTTTGGAAAGATGTCGGCTTAAGAAAAGGGAGTACTGATATGATAGGCCAATTACTAATGGTCCCTTTAAATAATACAATTGTTCTTCCTTTTTGTAACTTGTATCTGTTTTTAGAATTATGAGGAAGTCGGAATGTTTTAAATTCCAAATGAAATTCCTCTATATATGCTTGGCCTCATGAATATAGAATCATGGAGAAAAGAGAAGCCTACCCTCTGTGCAGGAAAACTTTAGAAATCTCTGGGGATGGAATGAAGACATGGGTGTAGAGGTAGATTTTGGAACTTTTTATGAAAAGATTCTAATGGCTATGATATGAGTTTTTTCTTCCTTCTTTGTTTGTATTTCCTGTGATATTTTATTCCATATGCATTTTCTTCTGTTTAAATTGGAGAGTTAAAGGCCCAGAATTCGTCTTGTGATGCTCTCGGCTGAAGCAATTTAAACTGTGTGTATTTCTTCCTAACTATTTCAGAATTCATTAATTAATGCTCTGATGAAGTTACTTGTTTTCCCCTTTTCCTCTTACACTCTGCAAATTTAAATTTACAACTCAGATTCATTGCCTCATTTAGCCTTTATCCTCTGGAGAGTTCTACTTGTTGATCATTGTTTTCATTCATTTTCAAAATTTTTGACTCCATAGCCCTGTGTGTTCCTCCCCTTCTTAGTCAAAAAATTTATAAAAATCCCCAAAACAAACCAAATATAGCCACCGATTTCCATAGATATATCAAGTGACACGAGAGAGCCCTCTCCAAGTTGAGAAGGCTAGTGCCTCAGCTCTAAAGCTGGTTGAAACAGTTACCTTTGTCATCTATCTATTTAGCTTGACATAATTTATAGAGTGCTAACATCATCCACAACATCATTGTCTGCATCTATTTCCTCAATCTGATTGTTTTGGAAAGGGGGCACTACCCTTTGATCATCAACATTTCTCCTTTCTCTCTCCATTACTTGAGGAGCATCATTAGGCCTTCTGAATTGGTTCTGATTTCTATTACCAGCCCCTTGAAAGGTTTTGTTTGGTTGTTTGGATTCCCATTTTAGCTTAGTTATCTCAGAAGTTAGATCCTTCAAAGTCTTAGTCATCTCTTCAAGTTTGGGATCATATGTAGCTGGGTTAGAGGAGGTAGGGGTATCCTCTCTCTATTTTTTCTTCTCTTTATCAGATCTAGTCTTTAATTTGTCTAATGCAAAAATATTAGATTCAACTTCAATGACTGCCTCCTGCATGGATAACAATGTGGTTTATCTTCTCTCTCTCAGGAGGAGGGAGAATTATGCATCAAATGCATTAGCATAAGTGATCTTGGCAGAGGCTTCAGTTGGTTTGATTTCATCTGGGATTCTACCATACATTTTATTGAATCTCTTGGTGAAGTCTGAAATAGATTCACCATTTTTTCTCTTTAGAGCCCCAAATTCAGTGATGTAATAGATATAATCTCTCCTATCTCCCCATTGCTTTATAAAAGATTCATATAATGCCTCAATATCTACAATGGAGGCTGGAGAAAGACTTCTAAACCATTTTCTGAACTCCCCATCTAGACTCTGTACAAACAACCTCATCCACACCTCTGAATAATCAATGTTAAAGTTGTCTGCAAAACTATAAAAGGATACCAGGTGTTCTTCAATAGTTATTTCACCCTCCCCATTATATATTGGTAGATATTTCATGTAATCTATGGTTGGGAGTGCATTTAAAACTATAGGTAGTAGCACTAAGGGTGCATATCTGGAAGTGATTATGGCATCCATCCTATTAACGACCATGGCTTGAACAATAGGAATCTACAAATTTATAGGAGATACATGAGTGGATGCATGTCTGGATGTTGAAGTGGAATCAAGATTAGGAGATGTGTGAGCCCCTTTGGAATTATTATTCTCAGGGCTAGCAAATTCAAGATGCTCGTGATGATGGTTTGAAGTATTCTCTTGGTGTGCAACTTTTCCCTTGAGGGGAGAAGCATATATCTGAGCTACAATGGATTTCCTTAGTTTCCTTTCTATCTTAGAGCCTACTGTGTTATTCTCAGGGTTATAATCATCCTTCTTGGCTTTGTTGTTTTCAGATTTGGATCTGTTGAATCCTTTTTTGGGCACTAGTATTTATTCTTTAGATTTAACTCAGTGAAGTTGCCGAGTGAAAGATGGCAGTCTATTGGTGTCTGATCTTTGTTCACCATCAAAGGTCAAAGATGATAAATTTTCGTTCTCCCAGGGAAATATATTTCGTTACTCCATTCCCCGACAATGACACTAGAAGATGTTGGTCCTAAGGTCTGCACCTGACTGTTAAAGGGAAAAGCTAGGCCACCTATCAGTTTAGAGTGGTTGCTTCTTTTAACTCCTTTGTTGGTTGGTCAGAGGGTTATTCTATCAATATAAAGGCAAGGTTGGGTTGGAAGAACTATATGGATGAGGGCCCTCCTTGGTTGATGGCACACTAATGAAAGACCAATGAAATAATAGAAAACAGAGGGAAACAACAAACTAATCAATGAATAATCTACTGCAAGAAGTTCAATACTTAAAATATCATTTCAAGACATCAAACATGTATAAAAAAACAATAACTCCCATAGGTTGCAGAAAAAAAATCTTCACCAAAGCATTAGTTGTTTGACAGGTTTCATATTAGTAAAAATAAGTCGTACAAAATCTGAAAGGAAATGAAATGTACGTTGCACAAATCAAAAAAAGTATTCAAGATAAGAATGAAAAAACATGAAGAGTTGAACAAGACACTGTCATAAAGAGTATGTTCACTAGTTATAGATATTAAATCCATGCATAAAATGGGTCCCACCAATATGTTGTATTGCTATTTTTTCCTCAAAAAATACGACACTTACAATATCCAAAAACTAAATATTTAAAAGAGTTGCAAACGCTCTCATCCTTAGGGGAACGAGTCTTAAATTTAGGGAACTATTCGTAAATCAAAAAATTAACTTTACTAAGACACTAGACTTAATCAACAAGAGTGGTTCTTATCGCACACAGAAGACCACTCTTGCATCTAATATAGGAAAATGTTGGACTTAAACAAATAAAACTACTACTGTCTCTGTGACATAAATAATGCATGTGCTGGAGGAACTAAGTGGCCAAAAATAGGCCTCGGAGTGACAGAGCAGAGCTCTGTGTTGAACAGAAACATGTCTATGAGCTATTGGAGGCCACTGGAGATAACTAGATGCATGAGCAGAGTTCGTTGAAGTGTTTCTGAGACTAATCAGCGTAGAAATGTCACTGAGACTTAACTCTCTATCTATGCCTGAGCTTTCGGAATCCAAGCGCACTATGTATTGACCCCGTCAGATTCCATATTTACTTATGAAATGGCTTCACTAGAATGGTTTTCGGCTCATCAGGCATGAGGGGAGACGTGGAGGTGAGAATCCAATCGAGAGATGGGATGAAGGGACGCGAGGATAGATGACATGTGAAGGAAGGTGTCAAAGCGAGAGGAGGTCTGAATATAGTGGAGGTATCGAGAGTATGGATTTGGCGATGTGTAGTGAAGGATACAGGTGGCGTGTAGGGAGAGGAGGATGAGATAGGTTAGGAAGTGAGTGGAGAACAGGTGGCGAAAGGCGAGAGGAGGCGGTATTGAAAAACAACCTGGGAGGAACTCGGAGGGGGGGTTAGGCGGTAAGAAGATTATAGAAGGGGGGGTCCGAGTTATTGAGGAGTTTCCACATTAGGTAGGACCTGCGATGGGAAAACCACTTGCTCGGATCCCCCCTCCCCACCGTTAAAGGTAGAATGGTCCAAGGGGGGGGGGGTCGAGCTGCGACAAGGACCTTTGATCTAAAGAGGTGGGCCACTGCTGATGGATATCAGCATGGGGGTTAATGGAGGACAAGTGTTGGGTGGTGAGAGGAGCAAGAGTAGTGAGTAGGATGAGCAGAGGCAACACAGTGATATGATGTCATTCAAGCACGTGATTGCAGGGGCTGTTGAGGGTGGTTTGGATCCAGACCGCCTTTGGGCCTGCAATCCATCACAAGCTGTCATGTACCCTTCCAAAAATACCATGGTTCCAATTTTGGGACCGCTTAGGAAAATTAATGCTCTATCAGTTTACATCCCCGAAATGAAGTGTGGTCATTGATATGATGATGATCTATGATTCATGTGATATTTACCTACTGTAAGGATCAACGGTTCTCGTTGACTTGGGATCAATGGTCCATATTTACTTCAAATGTTCGGGCTTCAGGAGTTTCAAATGTGAATCATGAAAAACCTCCTGAAGGAAAATCTCCAAAGTAAATGATCTGGCGCCATGTGTCATGATGAATGAACAGTCCATATTCTCTTCGGAATTATGGGCTTCAGGAGTTTCAAATGTAAAGCATGAAAAACCTCCCAGAGGAAAATATCCAGAGTGAAAGATCTGCAGCCATGTGTCCCCTCTGATGGATGGTCTAAATTTACTTCGGGACTTCAGGTCTTTGGCCCTTCGGGACTTTTGAATGTGAAACATGAAAATATCCTAGAGGAAAATACCCGAAGTAAATGATGTGCTTCCGCGTGTTGTGACCGACGAACGGTCCATATTTTCTTCGGAAATCCGGGCTTCGAGAGTTCGGGAGTTTATGAATTTTATGCTCGAAAACTGCTGAAGGAAAATCGCCGAAGCGATGTGTCGATTTCTTGGGACTTTGGCTCTTCCGAGGCTTTGGGAACTTAGTACTTCAAACTTCATATTAAAACTCGCGTGATTTTGGAAACCGAATGGACAAGAGCTGTTGATCTATTTGACCTGATGGATCTCCACCATCGAAAATTAACCTGTTTTTTCCTACAGTCTGAGCCCGAGATTTGATGTTCTGGATTGTTGCGTCATGTGCACGAGCATTTCCTGTGCATAGAAAAGGATTGGTAGATGTGCGGTGAGATCAATCAATGGTGCACGTGATGACAAGAATTCTGAAACAAATATGACATGTGTTTTATCCTTTCATAAAAATAAAAATAAAAATGTGTGAAGACTCAAAAATGAATAAGGTCTGAGACACTTAGTAGTGGGAAACTGACTTAACCACTAGAAAAAGGAAAAAATTATGAAGGCATAGGGAAAAAGAGAGGAGAGGCAAGGAATGCAGACCTAGGTTACAACACCCACCATACCTAATGTTAAATTGAAGGGATATTCAAGCCTACTCACATCATCCAGGAGATATGTAGAAAGAAATATCAAGAAAAGAATGGCGTTGATCACAGAGGCATGGGAGGTTTCGAAAAACATTGTTTATTTTGGCTCGAGGGCGCACACCTTCCATGAATATTTGCCAGTTGATATGAAGAAAGAAAAAGGTTTTTACCTTGATTTTGTATTACCCTTTGGAAACAAAGTCTCTAACATGACGAAACTAACAAGAAGAGAGGAGGATCTTCCCTCCCCAAGTCAGATAAAACAATTGAATTTTTGCTAGAAGGAAAAAATTAAAAATTTGAATAATATTGTTCAAGAATGCAGGGAAGATATAATGAAAATGGAAGAACTATTCAATAGGCTCATAGAGATAGACCTAGCAAGAGGGACTAACGAAGTACAAGACCCCAAATTAATTCTCAACTCAATGTTCCTAACAAAACAACAGTTTGACGAACAAGTTGAGATTTTTAAAGGGTTATCAGTTGAAAGGTTATATGGAATACTCAAATATAATGAACATGACATAGACAATTGGTGTTGGAGAAAATTCTATTTTCAGCACACTAGTTCAGTGGGAGTAACACTAGTTCAATGGGAGTTAACTGACTAGTTCTATTTTAGACTTTCTAATATTAGACCATCACTATTATGCATGCATTCCTAATTATATGATGTCATTGCCTATATGAGTGAAGATCACTCAATCATTGATAAGATCATAATACACATGGATTCTCATTCTTCATGTTGTATCTCTCTTCCTTTTCTTGATAATATTTGTTTGTGTATGCTTTATCTAGGTCTCCTGTGCAGGTTTCCATGAAACACTGACATGGTATCAGAGCCAAGCTGCTTGGATCAACCTAGACAAGCCAAAGAAGAGCAAAAGAGTCCTTGAGTAAACCTAGTTTCTGCAATCATCGTGGCCTATCCCTATCGAAAGGTGCGATGATTGGAATTGTAGCGGCCTATCGCTGTCTATGGGTGTGACGATCGCTCTCAGACTTAAGGGTGTATTGAGCACTCAACACACCCTAAAAAGTCTACATAAAAGTCCAAATTTTGGGTACCACTTGATATTTTGGCATTGTCTGATATGAAAATTGTGTCCTTTTCTTATCTCTTTGTTTCTCAATAAGTCTTTAAAATCTTGATTGGACATGTGAAAATAATTAACTTAAAAGACTAATAAATAAATTAGAGAAATGACAATCAAAGTTTTCCTGGACGCGCTTAAGGATTTTAGCATCGGGAAGGATTAAGCGTGAAAGAAAACACTAGAGAGAATCAAAGTTGTCGAGCCTCGATCTTCATCAACGTCAGTAGATGCAAAATTTCTTTTGCGACAAGCACCACTAAGAATATCGTCGATGACCAATCAATTTGGCATCGGCGAAAGGTTAAAAGAATAAGCATTGAATGAAAAATGAAATAATAATTGTCGACCTCTGAGATGTTTTTAGCATCAGGATTTTCGAAGGATGATAACCCACGAAGAAAATACACGTTGATTTTTTGAATGCCGATCCATGATACTCACCCGGCATCGACAATCGCAATATCTAGCTCAATTTAGCGTGATCGACGTAAAAAAAGTCCCAAGTGCAACCCTTACCCATGAGCTGAGTTCTAGGTTTTAGTTAATAAGCCCTGAGTTAGTAACACCACGTCGGCATCATTCGGCATCGGAAGTTTCTAAAGGAAAATATCAACGAACTTACAAAACAACTCAGAACAACAGTAATTACATAATCACATAATTTACGAGAATCTTGGATAAGAAAAAAATAGATTTACACACAAAGAGGAAACATGATACATTCAACTGCTATAACTAGAATCCATTAAGGAAAAACATTTTTGAAATTTCATATATTAAGGTTCCCACCGGGCTTAGGGTACATACAATAAACACTACCAACGCCTTGGCCAACTGACCCGGTTACATCGAGAACGTGAAAATTCTCACAAAAAATAGGGAAAACTATCAAAACATATGTCACTCCTGAGAAAACAAAACAAGGGTCCACCCATAATGTATCTCCTACACACGGACCTTCTCCCAGATTGCTCTGTGCGCCTTGCAATGTTCTTATGTTCTCCTCCTCCATCATCCTTTTCACTTCGCGCTGCTACATAATCGTATCTTGTGCTTCCCAAAGCTATCTCTTGAGCTAATTTGTGCTTCCTTCGCGACCTGGTGGTGTTGATACCTCTTGGTTCTGCGCCACCAATTGTCTCCACAATTATCTGTTTTCTTGATAAATTTCAGCTATGGCAATTTGTGCTTGCTCTAGCTGCTGATTGGGGCTTTCAACATTAGAACACGATGCCCCATTCCTTTGCATTCGGCTCCCGCTTCCTCGACTAGTAGTCCCGACAGGCTCTAGCCGGGTAGCATGCATTATGAACTCCTCAACGGCTAAGTGTTCACTCATCTTAGTCAAGATGTGGCTTCCTCCTACTTCCTTGTTTTTTCCGAGCCTTCCCCTCCTCCGCAGTGTCGGATTTTGAGAGGGCGTGGCCTCCAACATGTGTATTTCAAATGTAATTTTTTCCACTTCGACCTCTGCTTGAGGCGATGAAATCATTTTAGAGTGAAGGTAAGGACCTCCTTTTGAAACCTTGGAGAAAATCGATGAGAATAAGAAAGAGTCCCAAGCATGTTGGGGTTCAGACCTAGCACTCCGACTACCTCGCAAACCCCGTCTCATGTTTGAGGGGATCCCATGGTGTGAAGACGTGTGTTCTTGGACATCTGTGACTAGATGAAGGGCCACAACACAAATTTTGATAGAATTGGACTCTCAAGACCAGTCCCTACTTGTATACAAACTCGAGTGATGCGTAGAACCCACAAAGAACATCTAGGATTTATAGCAGAGCAGGGTAGTGAGATGGAACGTGCCAAGGAATACTCATACAATGCGACAGGATGTTTTGAATAATTAACGTGTCATATCTACATGACGGATATGATCCAGGACGTATGAAACACAACTAATAGGAATTGCAGAGAATATACAGTACAATCATCCCAATCTCTTTAATCTTCCCAGCCTCCATTATTAGAGAATGATGGTTGACGCACTTGGTGATACGACTTCTGGGGTAACAACTTGCCTTGACCTGAGGAATTTAATGACTTCCTTTATTATGGTGTTTGACCTTTTGGGAGCTGATGCACACTTTCAACACACGTTCAACTTTGGCATCCTTTCCCAACCCCAAGGGGAAATCGACCTCTGGAATGGCTTCGACACTTGTATCTTTCGTACCTGATCTGCCACGCTATGGCGCATGGATGTAACTCATCCAAACTGAAGAGGAGTGACAGTGCGGATATAGACTCTACAAGTCATTCAAAAGTTTACTGGGATAATGTAATTATTTAACAATCAGGACTAGCAAGCTCTATAGGTACACATTGGTTTGTTTTTTACGCTTACATCTTCCTATGTTTTGCCTGATAAGTAATTTCTAAAAAATTTCAATCTCGATTGCAGGAAAGATCCCTCCAACTACTGAAAAAAGTTCACTTTGTAACCTCTCCAAGGAACCCGAAGGAAACATTGGGGTAAGATCAATGAAGCAATGAAGGATATAGGACTCCTCGAGTTCGGCGATGTTGACAACTTCATCGACTTATGCAACATAGTCGGATCACATGCCAAGCAGGATTCACTATGGGCTGAAGAGCTAGCCAAGGTTACCGATACATCACCAAGACAAGTGAAAATATTTATGGAACATCTGATGAAGGTTCAAACCATGCTACAATAGTTAAACACCAGTCTAGTGAAGTACTGTGCACATCCGATGGATATCAAAGGATTCTACGTGGCTCCGATGGAGCAACACAGGTTCCCATGGGCCCAAACCTATGAAGAGTTGTTTATCAGTTAGTCTGAGTACGATAAAATTCATCCTTTCAAAGAACAATCTTGAGTTGACTATTAAAGAAACTGTTAGAAGATGACACCACGTGGAGTATTTTACTTTGCTTAAAATGCACTTAGTTGTTGTTTTCAGTTGAACTTTAGATTATAAATAAAGACATTGACCAATTAATTAAGGGTCGATGGTTGTGACTGTTGGACACACCTACCACACTTAGAGGGGGGGGTGAATGAGTGTGGGGCTCTTTTTCCCAAAACTTCCCTCTTGAACAAAAACTCATCAATTAGCATTCAACATTTATTCATTACCCATTGTTTTCATTTATAACCAATTATATGTGAGCACATATCAGCAACATATATCAGCAATATATCATCAACAAGTCATCACCACAATGAACACAAAGAACACAATATGTATGTACAATTTTCTTTTTATTACGGACTACAATCCTTGGGGTTTATCAACATAAACTGAATAGAGTACAACTCTACAAGAGCACCAGCTCTATATGCAAGACTCAATTTGCATTATCAGCATCAACTGAGATGAGGCAACAATCCTCAATAGATATCAATCTGTACCATAAACAAGAGCATCAACCATGCACCAACCTGTGCCATAAACAAGTGCACCAACCATGCACCAACCTGTACCATAAACAAGT
>JASDQU010264983.1:0-14113 GCA_032191745.1 Picea mariana
TAGCATCAGTGACAGGTATTTTCCAAATTGTGAAATGTTTACTCAATTTTAACTTTTATGCAAATTATTAGGTAGATTTAACTTGTTATGCAAAGTGTGTTATGTAAAAATGTTATTTTATTTATAAAATTCTGGAATGAATATGCTGGAATAAGCAAATTTTTAGTTTTTTTTTTGTTTTTTCAAAATTCCGCTCTGTTGTAATTTATAGTAGCTTAAATGAAATTATGGTTGTTACAACTATGCCATGAATTCATGGCTGACTTATGACTGAAACAACATCTTGAAGTGCTATTTCTATCAAAAACACTTCCATATCAATATGAATCGGTGTAACCACTCAGTCTGAAGTCACGATCTTTAGTATAATAGAGACCAAAATCCAACGTACCCTTAATGTATCTCATCATATGTTTTGCAACAACAATTTGAACACGTCTAGGTTCTACCAGATACTGAATCAAGACAAAACATGTATCTAGCCTAGTATTCATCAGATACATCACTTGAACCAATAATTTGTCTGTCCAGGGTAGCATCAACCAATTCTGATGAGGTATCTACCAGGAGCTTCAACTTCATTTCCATGGGCATGTTCATGGATTTACATTTCAACATGTCAAACCCCTTCATTTTATCTCTATACTTCTCTTGGTTAAGGAAGATCTTCTCTGTTCTCTGCCAAAGTTAAGGACCTAAGAGATAATGCATTTAGATTTTCCATCAAACTCTGTAGAGAGCTTCCTCTACAATCTAAGATGAGATTTTCTTCATCTTTTCAAGAATACATCACCTACATATAGTAGTAACATCAATGGCTCATCATTCATAACCTTGAGATAAAGGTTAGAATCAACTTTACTCTTTGGTAACTCCCAATCTCTTCAGGAAACTGTAAATCAAACTCTAGGATCTTGCTTCAATGCGTACATAGCTTCCTTCAACCTGTAGACCTGAGTCTTTCTATCTTCAATATTCAAACCAAATTTTCACATTACATTGTACCAATCTAGTACACTTTCTCAACTGCAACTCAATCTACACAAACATGTACTAACTCTATGTGCTTTCTGCAAGGCATTATCTGTCTCACTATTTGGGAGTATTTCCTCTACTCTCTTTGCAATTGTTCCTTTTGGAATCTGGGACTCTACTCCTGCACCTGATCTGAGGCTTAGAATGACTACTTCATTCTCACTATGGATGCTAAAATCTGAGAGTAACTCCTCTTATTCTATCACGACAACAGTTTCATCTAAAACTGAGTGTGGCTCAATAACTGATACTGAAGATAGCTCTTCTTATTTCATGGGGGTAACTTTATATTTCATTGTAGTCATGTCTCCATGACCCAACTAATGTAATGCAACAAATTCCACTTGATTTTAAATATGGGGATTGCTCCCCCTGCATATCATACTATATATGAATCATGGTTGTTCTAGATGTCTTGATAAATACTGGAACTATTTCTTCAATAACTGGAGTAAGTGTCTCGTCATAGTATTCTCCCTCTTGCTGGGAGAATCCTCCTAGACACACATCAATATTTGTACATCTACAACATGCTTGATCTATATAGATCAATCTTGGAATTCAATACCGACTTATCTTCTAGTCTCATGGAAGAATCCATAGACTAGTCTTTCTGATTGGATTCCTTCTTTGTCACTGAAACAAGGGAATATTCCAGGAGATTTAATATCTTCTAGGAGTCTCTGAAGTTATGATCTAGTATTCTCATGTCATCTGTCTCCCAATCCTGGAAGTTGTCTCTCCATATGATCCTTTCTGAGATCATACTTATCCTTGATTTCTTCTGAATCTACAAGGACTTCATCATCTCTTTACAGGGTATACTTGGTGTTGAATACCAAGTCTAAATGTGAAAGACTGAGTCAAGCTTCAAATGAGTTCCACTTCCAGTCAAGGTGGCTTCATTAACCTTTGAACAATTTTGTTATGAGTTCTTGTTCTAATGTTCGTTCATCTTTGGAGCCTTCTACTCCTTACAATCAATCATCATATGAGATACTCTGAATCTCAAAAGATAGCTTCTTCTTCATATTATTTGGTACATGAATGTATATGGTCATGTATGTAGTCTTCTTCATATCTCATCTAATATGCTTCCTTCTGTAACCTTCACTATAGCTTCCTCAAGGTTATCACCTATGACCTGAACAAGTTCAACAAAACAACAAGCAAGAATAATATTCTTTTGATAATAGTAGATAAAACAAAGACACGAACAATCATCACAGTAGCTCCTTTAGAGCTATCACTTGTGACCTGTCTGAAGAAAAGATCAAAAGTAAGAAATGCAATATGAAATGATGTCAACAATCTTCTAGTGTTGTGATCAAACATTCCTCCATGGTAACCTGGAATCAACATAAGAAGTTTATCCTAGAGGAGATGTTATTTTTATCTGTTACATTAAGCATTTATCTCAATATGCCCACATGCTACCAAGTATAATACTCTTCAAAGACTGCTACCTCAATTATAGTGTTTTCTTGACACTTGCATGTTTTGAATCTTATCAACTTAATCAATCAAACATGGAACCTGGAGTTTTGTTCTCAAGAATGAGTGTGGTGCTTTTCTTCCAAGTCTCCTTCACTCAAGATAGGTGCTTTCTTCAACCTATCTTCTGTACTAGGACAATATGCTATCTTGACAGAAGGTTGGGTTAGTTAATAAACTCTATGATCTCAACTTTAATCCATCTAATACCTTGATTTTAATTTTGACCAAAGGTTAGTATGATGTTCATAGCTTCAACATGCAATCTAGATCAAAATAATGTCATAAAAAATAGATGCATATCAGACTAATCAAACCTGGGTTGCATTATTCCTCTGAATGTATTGGATCTTCAGATCCCTTCTCTTGCAAATACCCTTTAAATCTTAACAATTTAAACATATGTGAGTACATACCTCAGATAACATTTGCAGGTAGTGGCACCATTTGGTAGCAGCGATGATAATTACCAACCTCTTTTAAAACTTCAAGGCTGACTGCAACTGGTACTGCAGCTGATTCTGAAACTGCAACTACAACTGCAACTTAGGGTTTTATGAGGAAACCCTAATTTTTAAAACTTCAAATTTTGAAATTCTGATCTAGGGGATAGATGCACTGAGCTGAGGCGATTAAGCTGGTGTAGTCAGATTTCTGAAAATCCAAATTTTACCCCCTCAAACTTGACCAACGGATTTCTGGACTGGTGCTTCTGGTTTTCTGGTATTGATGAAAACTAGGGTTTCACTTTCTGGGAGATCTACCCACTGAAAAGGTGCGTTGAAGGTGCCAAAGAATTCCTTGGGTTAGGGTGCACTTTTCTAGATGGTTTTGAGGTTGAAAATCTTCTTATACTTATCTCTCCTTGTGTGTGTATCGTTGCTTATTTATACTTATAATTATATCTCCTTTGTCATTTCTTATAATAATATACTATTCCTTTTCCTTAGTCATTGCTTCCTCGTACTTTGATTCCTATTTGCATAGAAAGCATTCATTCAACAAGTTATAATACAATTTTCATTTGGTTTCTCCCCATTCATAACTCAGTCATTACCAATTGAAATATTAAATATATTTTTTTAATTGTTAGGCCCAATGAAGTTGTACATACATATTTTTTGTTATTTTAATGATTCAAATTCATTGAAAGGATTAGTTTTTAACGTAAGTATTATCCACTCTTATACTATGTTATCCTAGAACCATGATGAAAGGTGTGGAAATACGATATGAATTATACATAGTGTTTGTTTATCATGATTTAGGTAGTTTATAAAAACAATTTGATGGTTTCATTGATTTCAAGTAGGTTGTACATGCCAATGATGGTGTTTCTAAGGGGTTGCTAATCATCACCATTGTCACAGAGGGGAGAATTATCTACCACTATAAAACATGATCATCGACACATATGAACTACTTGAAACCATGATGGGAATGGGTGGAATTGTGAAATGGATCATATAGAATGATTTCCCATCATTGTTCCATATAGTTTGTACAAACCATTTCATATTTCCACCCATTATTAGCAAGTGTACATTCCAATGATGGCATTTCTGAGGGGTTAATAATGCTTGTCCTAGTTGTTATCACTGAAATTTCATCCGCAAATGGTTACAAGAATCCAGCATCTCCAAACAGCTATTAGTTCACCCATGGACCAAAAATGCATTTCCAAAAGGCCCAAAACTATACAATCAGCAATAAAATCAGCATGTGCTAAGACTACACAGGGAGCGCGCGCACATGCACCATTCAAAAATGTAGGAAAAAGTGCACATGCGCACGATGCACGACTGTGGACGCAAAAAACTGCGCATCCCTCAAAACAACACATTTATGATATTGGTCGGCCTCCCACCCACTTCTGGTTCATCTTCCAAGTCAATTTGACATCCAAATCTCGGTTGAATCTGGCAGGGTGGTTGGTAAAAGACCTAAGGGTGCCCTAAATGGACCCTTGTTGACACTAAAACCTAGTTGAATAATGCCTCAAAGTTATGCTGTAAAAGGAGGCCATGGGTGAACTACATTTTCAAGGAATTCATTTGTATTGTTATGTTGTTGATATTCTCTTGGAGGATCATCTTTCCTCATCAAGAGTATGCTAGCACCATTGCACTTAGCCATTCATATCACCTCTAGAATGAATGTGCTTTGGATTCTCTTCACCATTTCATTCTAGTTCCTCATTTGTAAGAAGAGCTCAATATTTGGGGGTCCAAGAGCCCTCCTTTAGAGGAAGAGTGGACCCAAAGTCTCCCTTACTCTTTAGTGTTTTCTTTCCACTAATACAATCCTTTCCATTGGTGGCATGAGTCTTGTTTGTTTCTTGTTCTTATGTTTTGATGCACTATAGTTTAATTGTTTTTATCATTCTTAGTTTAATTCTTTACTTATCTTTTATGCTTTATCCTTCTAACCCTTTTCTTTACTGTTGTCTTGCCTAGATGACCCAACTGGGTTTGTAAGAACCTTTATTTTTCTCATTTAGGTGACAAAAGAGGTGAAACAGATAGGTGACTCCACTCGGGAAAGGTATCAATTTCCTACCCCATTTGGGTTATTTTAGCTCTTCCTTTTTGTTTCTTTAACTTGCAGGGATCATAACTAGCCCAAGCCGACCTACAAAAATCCAAGTTCAAAGCTGAGCAGAGAGAATTTCATCCAAAATTTTCCTCACGGCCATGTAACAGACAGTGCACGCATGTTTTAAACCATAGGCGCGTCTTCATCGCACGTGCGCAAAAACCATTGTATTTCTCAGCGATTTCTGCACACCTACACCCATAAATCGCTTTCAGTTCACGCATTAACATTCAGAGCACCTCTATCTATTCTGAGGCCCACACAGTTATGCAGAAAAACACACATTGTAAGATTTTTGTGATTTGTGGTAGGCCCATAGCCTCCTTAAAATTGATTCCATGCATATTGTAATCTGCACCACACTTACATTCCCTCTCCATATAAAGGGAATAGTCAAAACGTAGGCACTTAGGGGGTTAAAATTCATTATTTTTCCTCTTTTTCTTTCATGTTGCCCCATGGATGGCTTTCTTTGATGAAAGTTTAAGTTGGAATCATTCTATATCACATATAAAACTTGCATTGGGACTAGGAATTGGATATAAATCGTTGAGTATGCTCTTCTGTCGCGCCCCAAAGCAATCTTGAGAATCAGAAAGAGGTTGAAGGAAAATTTTGTCTCCCTTAAAAAAGACAAAATATTTAGGAGAGGACAAAATCCCCCTCGGGACTCTTCTTAGTTTATTTTTTCAAACACATCTCAAGATTGTAACGAGCCCATACATGCCCACATGCTACAAAGATAGGATAGTGTTGAAATTTACTTTCTTAGATTAAATCACTAGGAAATTTTTAAGGTTTTGTAACGGGCCCATACATGCCCACATGTCCACAATCTAGGATAGTTTCAAAAGCTTTCTTAGATTAAATCACATTAGGGAGTTAAAGGAATAGTAAGGACCCACATGCCCACATGCTAGTTTCTTAGGGACTTTCATATTCCGCAAAGTTGTACCAATGACATTTAGTTAATTAGGTAATCAAGACTTGTAAGGACTAAGCAAAGTCCACATGCAGCAAGGTGACACCTAAAAATTATTAAAAATATTGGCACACTTTCACTTGATTCACACACAAAGTCACTACTCACTCAGTTTTCATCTCAAAATGTGGAGGTTAAAGTAAGTTTCCTCCAAAGGGATTCTGAAACACCCCACCCCTTTTCTTGACAAAACTCTCCACTCCCACTTAATTTCAACGAGATTGGCTCACACCCCCAATCTCTCAAACAACCACACCTAAAATATTTCTAAAAACTCACTAAGTTTTCCTCCACAGGAGGTGCCAAAAGAAATTTTTTAGTCTAGGTAGGATTTCGGGGATAGGCATCCAAATAACTCCCCGCTATCTGGTTCTCACATCTTCAAACAATAGAAGTTGTCAAATAGGGAACTTTAAATCTTCCAAGTCAAGTGTTCCTAACACCATAAGGCAGGGAGATACATGTGAAGGGTTGAAGGCTGAGGTCCGATTGTTCTGTGCATCCCCCCTTGAGGCACCCATCTCTTGGATGGGATCCAGTCCGTGACCCATTTCTTAGGCCGAAAATCTAAATGTTGCACTTTGACTAAGGTACCTAGTGACCAAATTTTAGGACATCTACCCAGGTGGAAATTGTGGGCTGCAATTGCACCTTGATCAGATTTTGTGTGGCTATTGGGAAATATCACCATCTCTTTCGGGATATGCACCCTCTACCCCTCATTATAATTGATTACTTCATCCTTCACTAGTTCCTCTTTCGGTGACTTCAAACCCCATTGTTGAGTGCTATTGGAAGGTCCAGTGTTGTTTGAGAGGAAGGACGTTACATCTTTTAGGACACGAGCATTTGCTTTCTTTGTTCTCCCACACGGAAAAAATCCACCTACCCACATGTATGCTTCTTTATCAATTGATTTATGTATGATGTTATTGTGATTACATACGATTGCGAGATATATTGTGAAGGTCCAAGTTATACAAAGTATCTTGTTCATTAATTGCTCTCATCACCATTTGCACACATCCACCTTGCTAGTCGGACATCATAGGGGACCCACGGAATCCTCGTCGTTCTAGACATTTTCTACATCTCCCTCCCATTCTAGGGGGAGTTCCTAGTCTTTCCAACTCATTGGCCATACCTCCCCACACCTCTGTGAGTGCTACTATCTTGGGATCATCTTTGCTTGGTTCCACTCTGCTTGGGTCCACTTCCCAAGGTCAAACATCTCCACACTTTCCTTTCCACGGAAGCAGGGGGGGCAACTTCTTCTCAAGGGGGGAGTACAAACCCACCTAGTCCCCCTCAATGATCAGGTACACATGCTTACATTCACATATTATTGAATAATTGTTATATGATCTTTCTATTCAGATATTTTTCACGTCAGGTATTCAATTTTCATGTGTGAAGGTACTTGATCATTACACATCAGTGGTATCCTTCCAGGTATATTATCAACATTGGCATGTAGTCATTCCCTCTGAATATCAAAATGCATTTCCCAGTCACACCCTCCGATCTTTGCCTCTAGGATCCCTATATCTTGCTCTGCAGTACTTTCATCTCCACTACATTTTAGTATTGACACCCAGTAGCACTCTCCCCCACATGGGTTGTCCCATTCATAGTCCCCTTGACACTTTGACACTCATGTTGTTTTCACCCTTTAGAGATGGGAGTCCCGATAGTCTTACGCATCGTCGAGAACTAGCCACATACCCCTTCTCCTCATTTTTCTAGCCTACCCAATGGACTCCTAGATTACTTCATCATGGTTCTAGTTTTGACTGCACGTTCACAGTATCATTAACCATCCATTTCACCCACCATCAGTTTTCCCATCTGCAGATTGTCTTCCATACATTTCCCTAATACAGAAACTCGCCTATGGAGCCCCCACCCTCCGCTTGTTTTTCGAGCAGCTTGCGCCCTCATCGGGCCAAGCCATCTTGCATTGGGGCACCTTCTTATGTATCTACATAGTTATCCCAACTTATTTTTTATTCTTTTGGTAATTGTACAAACCCTTTTTTCGCATTTTCAGAGCTTTTTGTTGTCGGCTTTAGCGACCTTCCTTTCCCCGAAAAAGCAACCCTTTTCACCCTTGGTTGGGGCATTTTTCAATTTCTGACATCAATGACATTATCCATAAACCCCGAGTATCCTACAGCCTATACACCTTTTGATCTCCGTGTTTATCCATCTTGTCACACCTCTGGCACAATTTATCCTCATCTAGTTGACCCCCTAACACTAGATTCAGTTTCACGGTTGTTGTCACTTTACATCTCTCCCCAACCAACGGTAGTCTTGAGTCTCACTACTCTTAAACTTCATTCATGTTACTCATCATTTCTTGATTTTATCCAAGTGGATTCTGTGAATCCCTCTGCTTCGTGAAGTCACGTCTTCCTTTCTGTCGACATCAACATGGTTTCCAGAAGGGCGACCGTATCTTGACTCTCATTATCTTTACAATGAGGAGTCTCAGATGGCACAGGGAAACCCACCATTGTTCTATGTTGTCATTGACCCCCTTAACATTCGACTTCAACACTATCTCATGTTGCGATGGGTCTTACTTTGCGACTATTGCAGTTGTTTTATCTTAGCTAAAGACCTCTGAAATTTGATAGACTATCAATGTCTGCACATTTATCGACACTTCCCACAGGTGTCCTTACTTCTTTTTCATAGCTTGTTCACCATCAGAATTGTCCTCTGTTATTATAAAACCGCCCCGGAGGGTGTTGCAGTGATCTACATCCACAACAGCTTCAGTCACTGTATTTTGAGTTACATGACATGAGCATGGGACATGCCCACCTTGTTTGTACACAATTTTATTTTTTCCACACCCTGGGAAAAGCTTGGGTCCTACAGGTCCCCCTCTCCTTCCAATGGATCTCTCTTGATAATCCTCACAATGCTCTTTATTACATAGGTACTATCAGTAGAAGAAACATTGATGTATTTCAGCTATACCTATGCTCCTAACCTCACACATCAGGGGGCATCTGTTATCATTGAAATTTCGTCCGCAAATGGTTACAGGAATCCAACATCTCCAAACAGCTATTAGTTCACCCATGGACCAAAAATGCATTTCCAAAAGGCCCAAAACTATACAATCAACAATAAAATCATCATGCGCTAAGACTACACAGGGAGCGTGCGCATGTCAAAGCACAATTATCTACCCTAGAGGCCTTTCATCATACATATACAATTTTTTTTTTTAAATTATAGATAGTCATAAGACCATCAATGAATGCGTTCATCAATGTTTCGATGAACGTGGCTTCTTTCCTCAAACAAAACATTAGACGTACAACCTTCTCGCCATTTTTTTGTCGAAAGTGTCAATTTTTCATCAAAGGTTTGTCAATTTTTCGTCAAAGGTTTATGAATGTTTCGTCGAAGGTTTGCCAATTTTTCATCGAATGTTTGTCAATGTTGCGTTGAATTTTCAAATAACATGTATTTTTCCTCCAAGATACAAAATTTCTAACATACAACCTTCTCATCATTTTTTCATCGAAGGTTTGCCAATTTTTCGTCAAAGGTTTGTTACTTTTTCGTCGAAGGTTTTTCACTTTTTCATCAAAATTTTGTCACTCTTTCATTGATCTTCTGACAGACAAGTGATGTGAGTGTGATGAACTGATTGGGGCATTTTAGTCATTCTTATGATGAAAATATTCATTGATATTATGACACATGCTTGAACGTCATAATTGTGACGAAGGTGACACGATCAAAAAATGATTGTTTCCTTCATCGCACTTGTGACGTTGTGGCAACGAACAAGTGTATAAATTGTTAGAAAATTTTCACAATGTACTAGTGAGGGATCTCCGAAAATATCATTAAAAAACATACCCAAGCGCGGTAGATCACTGGAGCATCCCTTGAGAGCACCTCGATGAATCCTAGGAGGAGCGGAAGCTTGCAATTGAGTATGGCAATTGATGCCGCCCAGTAAGCCAATGGCCAAGTTGACATGGATATCAACGACTTGAGACCCACAATTCTACTTTCTCCTGTAAGAATTCCTAGCCCACATATTGCAAACTTTATTTAACAAATACTCCACATAGATACACAATCACAGTGGATGTGGTGTCAGACAGATAATACTGGTCAAATAAGAGATACAATGCTAATAAACATAAGAAAACAATGAAAATTGACGAGAAGATATACTTCTTCATGTAAGATATCTCACGAACATCGTCCCTCTACCTAATATACTTTTAGAAGATTCTAATTCAATAGATAGTGAAAATGAACCATCACATCCCTATAGAGGATGATTCATTGAGTATTTAGACAAAGCCTCTCAAACACACTCTTGAAGCCCAAGCAAAGAATAAGCATAGTTATAAATTGAGTTAGTCGAGTCGGAAACCTATAGCCCGAATCAAGAAAGTAGTCCAACCTCTCAGTTGACCTCAACACAAACTCTTACAATAGTTCCATTTTCGAAGAAACCCCAGAAATAAAATATGGATCTAAATCATATCTCTATTTACGAAGGAGACGAAGACCCTAAACACCATTGGTTCATTTGCGAGAAATTTTGGGATGCATTCGACATAACTGACGAGGAAAAACAAATGACATAGTTCGATGCCTCCTTTCGAGCCAGAGCTCTTACTTAGTTTATGAATTATATATACATTCAACAATGCTCGAAGGAATATACAAAGAAACAATTCGTCAATTTCTTCAAAACTCAGGACAAAAATCACTTGGAAGCACAAAAAATAAAATAAATCAAGAAAAATCCGGGTGAAAACGTCTACGAATACAATAAGAGGTTTAAAGACTTATTAATCCAAATCCCTTACACAATCAATTAAAAGTTGTTGGTACAATGGTATGTAGAAGGGATACTACAAAAGATTAGAATCTCCCTTCGAATGTATGATATTCATACATGCGAAGAAATACTGAAAAAAGCTTAGTGAATCGAAATGGATAATGAAGGAACCTTGTCTTCGATAATCTCTGAAAAAAGACTGGAAGACAAGCTCATTGAGCTACAAAAATCAATAAACATCATGTTGATTGCATGCAATGAACTCTGGTGCACTGTTTTCTCAAGTGAGGGACAGACAAAGGATTACTCCAAATTCAAGGATGTGCTAGACCCAACAGTAAATGCATCCAGATTGAAACATATTGTGATATTTGTGAATCCTCGACAAATCAGGCAACAAGAGACTGTCCGCAAAATCTAAGGAATGCACGCCCCAAATGGTGTCATAAATGCGAATAAAATAATCGTTCCACTCAGGAATGCCAGCTGGATGGAAATAAAATACAAAAATTCATTTAGTATATCATACATAGGTGGCTGACCAACAGATCGACCAAACAAATAGAAACAAATATAGAGGACGAGGTCAAGGTGGTTATCAAGGTCGAGGTAGTCGACAGGGAAATTTTAGTAGAAGATGCAACATAGGTTGCTATTATTACTTTAATTGTTGGAAAGATGATCATATCAGCCCAGACTTCCCAATCAAAGATAAAACTGACATCAAGTTCTGTAACATTTGTGGAGTAGGAGATGATTCCCTAGAAGATTTTTTGATTGTACTAGAAACATTTATGAACAAAAGAAATGTAAATCTCTTGCACACAGTGAAAAAACAAGAGATTTTGAATTCAAAGAAATTTCATGCAATAATATGTTCAAGAGTTGTTGAAGATATTTATCCAGACCTACCAAGTCAACAAAGGAGAGACCAAAATATATACCCCAATCCAGATCAACAAGACAAACTTATGTGGCAAGTGATGAAATTATTCAAAAACATCGACCAAGATAAAATAAACAAGGGAGAACATGAAAACATTTCCAATAAGGCACTAGAAAAATTTATGCAACTATTAAAAGAAAAGTAGTCATTCAGTCATTTGATCGACCTACTAAGTATTCTAAGAGAATATAAAGAACACCAAATATCTGTAAAAGTTTGCACCAACTATCTCAAGAAAGACATAGAAACGACTTTGAACCACAAGTTGAACTCAAAATCGAAGAACATATGATCAAGGAAGTCGTAACCTATTTTGGATCTCAAGTAAACATACTCCCAAGGGAAACATGGATTTGACTCATAAAACCATTGCTTCAACCAACCATAAATTTTCTAAAGCTAGTAGATCATAGGTTCCTCGAACCAATCGGTACCCTTAAAAGCATAATAACATCTAATGGGAAACCCAACAAGAGTTGATTTTGAAGTAATCAATTTGGTTGAAGGCATTCTTGCCTACCTCGCATTAGTTGGTAGACCTTGGGGAAGAAACATGAAAGCCACGATCTCCCTAGAAAGAAATAGGATCAAATTAAAAGGAAGTGGAAGAAAAATTATAGTCCCATTTGATCCAAAGGAAGGTAAACCTTGGGTTGATACATGGTATGAATCTCATGAAGCTCGACAACTATACCAAGTAACAAATGAGCAAAGAGAAAATGTCGAGCCGAATAGTGAAGGTGAAATCCTAGTTGGATCTCCTTTATCAATAGGAAAAAATTCAGATACATAATTGTACAACTGGAAAATGGAAAATTATGAAGCTCAAGAAAAATAAATTACAGGAGCCACTTTTGCAAGCAACAGAAAAATAAATCAAAAACTTTTTAGAAAAACCAAGCCCTGAGAAGATGAAGGAAAACGGAAAATCCAAAGTCGACGAAGACTCAACCTCAACTTGTAATTTTATATCAACTCAGAAAACAAATATTGTCATAGCTCATCATATAGATATGGAAAACATAATTTTTATATGGCAGAGCTTCTATTGGAAGAAAAATCACCCAGGCGTACAAAATCGTGTCAAAATAGTTTACTCTGTGACCAAGGAAGAGAAAGAGGAAAATGAAGATAGAGACAAGCCTGATTTCCCACCAAATTATCATAAAGTCATCGAAGGAGAATGTCAATTAGACGATTCAAAATCACCCAAATGGATGGACATGGAAATCAGGACCAAATAATTCAACATTTTATTAGACGAACGACCAAAAATGGCTAGAATAGGTGACTAGACTGAAAAGAAAACCATAGAAATAGTTTACCTATTAAAAGAATACCAAGATTTTTTTCCAAAGATTATAAATACCTTAAAGGTTTAGTGCAAGAGATGGGAGAAACGAAAATTTAACTAATACATGGAGCCAAGCCTATAAAAAAAGGCCATATAAATTAGCGCATAAATACAAGCCTATTGTCAAAAAGGAAATTGAGGCAATGGTAGCTTCTAATATCATATATCCAATTGATAAATCAGAATGGGTAAGTCCCATGGTTTTGCAACCCAAGAATCACGACCCAAGAAACTGAGAATCTACATTGACTTCTGAGGATTAAATAATCTCATAGTAACAGATCCATTTCCAACACCATTTGCTGACGAGATCATCAATGAAGTTGTGGGGCATGAATGTTATTCCTTTACTGATGGATTCTTTGAATACAATCAAGTACCAATAGAAAAAGAATATCAAGAAAATACTACATTTGCATCTGAGTTCAGATCATTTGCATACATATTCATGCCCTTTGGCCTCAAAAACGCCCCAACCGTCTTCTCCAGGATGGTGGTCAAATCATTTCAAGAATACATTTATAAAACAATGGTCATATACTTTGAAGATTGGACTATCTATAACCTCCTAAAATATCACATACAATGGATAAGAATGATGTTGGAGAGATGCAAGAAGATCCACTTATCTTTGAATATAAAAAAATGTATCTTGTCCACACAAATAGGCATACTATTGGAACACAATGTATGTAAATATGGCATCAAATTTGATATGGGAAAGATAAAATTCATCCTCAACTTAAAAATGCCAATCAATCAGAAACAAATAAAAATATTCCTTGGACACACCAGATATTATCAGAATTTTATTTGACATTATTCTGATATTAATTTTCCAATTGACGAGCTAATAAGGAAAGAAGTAGTGTGTCA
>JASDQU010264984.1:0-15385 GCA_032191745.1 Picea mariana
GTGGACGGCCACAGTCCCATAAACTGACCGACTAACCCCCGATTGGCTAGGGCTACTGCTATCTTCATTGGGTTCTCTTCCGGCAGTGCTATTTCAGGAATCTCGTCCAGCTTTTTAATGAATTTCGGGATCTCTGGAGGTGCAGTCTGCTTCCCACGGCTGTGGATGAGCCTGCGGAATGCATCAGCAATTGAAGGGGGGGCGGGGACCCCGCTCCCTGGCGCCGTCATGAGCCTCTCTGCCCGAGCCCTAACGCTCGCTGCACAACCCTAACGCTTGCTCGCTCCTTGAATACAGGGTAAACAATACATAAATTTTATTATTAAAATTAAAATATTATATATATAAGGATTTGAGAATTTTTTTAGAGGAATCATTTGAGATTTTAATTTTCATAAATTTTAGGTCATCATTTGAAGGTGGGAGACCATTTGTGGTTTTAATTCAGAGGAGTGTGATGCTAAACAATGTGATTTAATAACTATGATGTTTTTACTTCTTTTTGGCCACCTTTGTGGTGGCAAACCTACCACTTTTGTGAGGTTTGAACCCTAGTGGGGGTTAAGACAATACCATGTTTCCACCAACCAAGTTAATCTCTCACTCATATATTGAATATATTATAATATAGCCTCTTGTGGTTAAGAATGTGTTTCCTCCTTGGAGGTCACATGTTCAAATATGGAGGGGGGTAGGGTATGTACACCTCTATAGACTAAGTGGCTTGATCGTTGCTTGGAGGGGATCCTTGTCCCACAAACAAGGGGTCTCATATATCAAATTGATGTTTGGTTAAGCTACGACCATTAATTAGATTATTTTTACTGATAACAATACGATTATAAATAAATATTAATAAATTAACTTTGATGTTATTGAATGATTTATATTCACTCTACATGTGTGTGTTATGTAAATTCATGTTGAACATGTTATCCAACCTCCAAATAAGATCATTATGTGCATGCACACATGTGTGTGTTAGCATCTAGGTGGGTGTGTGTGTAACCAAGTATCCCATCCTCCAACCTGCAAAAAAGGGTAAGATATTCCTTATGGCTTACATCATCAATAAAAATTGGCTCAGGAAGAGTGAAACATGGGATTTGAACTTTGGTGAGGAGGATAACATCTATCCTCCTTAAACACTCGAGCTAGACCCAATTGACAAAATAATTATGTATATATATGCATATATGTTATGTAGAGACTTGGTACATATGTATGTTCATGTAATTTGAGATCATCATTACTACATATTTTTATGAAGTTTGTTAAGATATCTAAAGTTGTTTTATTCTTACATCTCTCTCTCTCATTCGATTATCTTGATCGATAGATGCTCATGTACTAAGTCCATATAGATCTCGAGATAAAATCCCATTGAGTCCTTTAAGGTTACCGACCATCTATATTGTGAGTAGTTAATCCACTTTCCATATGGAAATTTTACAGAAGAAGGGTGAAATCTCCACAAGAGCTGGCATGGTATAAACACTCCTTTCTTTACTTAAGTGCAAAGGGTGGGGTGAAATTACTTCCTTCAAAAAAAAAAAGATTGATTTGAAATTATTCATGTCATGGGAAATTTTTTTGTACTCACTACCTTTTAATGAGGAATACTCAATTAAAATAATATGTAGAAAATGCAAACACAAATTCCCTCTATTACTATTATTTATTTACTATTATTTATTGCATAACGATTAAAAATATATATATTAACATGTAAATAATGTTTGTCTTCTCAATGCCCCTTCAAAAGAGTTACAATATATGGAATATATACTCTAGAGTATATGTCTATAAAATAATAAAAAAGATAAATAAGAAATACATTTCCCTTCAAAAGAGTTACAATATGCAATGGAATATATACTCTAGAGTACATGTCTATAAAATAATAAAAAAGATAAATAAGAAATACATTCTTGTTAATTGGTGGAAAAATACTATGTGTATGCTATCAATCCAAAATACTTCAACAAATAATCCAAAGACGAAAAAGGTCCTTGTTATACAATTTATATAAATTACTTTGGATAAAAGCAACTTAGGTTAAAAAACAATGATATTTTACAATTTTTGAGTGCATCTCTTTAAATATATAGAAAATATGAATGCAAAAATAGATAAAGAAAATAAAAAAACTTAGATTTTTTTAAGCAAGAAAAAACATTATATTTCATTAATAGAAATATACATATTTTGGTTTTTGAAAGGACTACTTTTAAAAATCAATAATGTTCTTATCCATTTCAAAACTAATTGTTCTATATCTACTATCCTCTCCGTTTTATTTTTCTTTCATTATAAAATAGAAAAAATCATACACAATTCATACACATTTCCATTACAAATAAAAAGTCACGCCTTTCATAGGTTGACCGTCAAAGAAGTCTTGAAAGCAAAAGGTCCAATCCTGTAGATCCAATGCTTCTTTGAAGAGCTTGTCGACTGCTGCATTGAGCTCACGATATATATGTTTGCATGCGTACCATTCTAAGGCTGAGAGAAAGTCCTTAACCTGAGCTTTACGAGCTGCAATAAAGGCCACCTTGATATCTCCTTTTCCATTAACCCCATCAACCACTATTTTGGAATCACCAAATAGTTGGACCTTATGTAGATTTAGAGAATTTACCATGAATATGAGTGCCAATAGTGCTGTAAGTTCAACTTTGGCATTCATTCTATGACCTAGAGTGTATAGAATATTGTAGTAGTGATTTGTTGATATGAAGAGCACCACACCTGCTCCACACCACGCTAGATGGCTTTGACTGGCCTCATCGAAGAAGCTCCATGGATGCAATGTCCCTAACTATGCTCAAAGGCCATGTCACATCAAAATTTGAGCTTTAATACCACGTTGTGATGTATCCAACCTCCTAGTTAAGTCTCGTTACCACGTTGTAAAGTCTCCACCACCGCAACTTCGTTATATAAAGCTTCAATATCAATTCTTTCTTTTGCGGAAGCAACTCATTGAAACCAACAACATGCACAACTGGCCTTGTGCTACGTGCAAGTACATTTTCCTAGTGCGCACAATTGGTCTCGTACTATGCACAATAACTATGTATTAGCAAATTTGTCAACTGTCATTGTGTTAGCCATGTCGATTCTCCCTTAGCACACACAAAATTTCTAGCTTCATGCTAGAAGCCATACGATTACTGTTGAAGTTACTTAATAAGATAGTGACTATAACATCAGAATAAACTCATAATACAACTACGCATGAACTCATTCATATGCCGCACGTGGGATCCATCCCATTCATGCACACAGACTAATACCACTTTGCTTGCACAATAATTCAAGCCTTGCCTCATAATTCCATGATTGTTACCACAAAATTATCTAACATGAAACACTTAATAACTACCACGCTCTACATCTGCAACAATTATGTAGAACTAACAATATATGCACAACCCAACATAACTATGTATAAATTCCATAAACAACAATATCATAAGCAATCACAAGTTGAGCAATATATAAATACATATAAACTTGTCATAGTCCATGCCCTACGTATGCAACAAACATGCAGTTCTACAACATATATAATCCACGCACAAATACATATATACAACTGTAACACATGATATATTTAACAAGTATATCCACATTACTCAGAGAATAATACACATAAGAAGACACTTATCTTTTGTTGTAATCCACAAACTACGCACAAACCTCATACGTTCCTCCCAGCCATAGACTCTTCCACTTAGAAACTCTCAACAACAAGTCACCCTCGAGATGGGGCTAAAACTCCCTGGTCAAAGAATTTCTAAGCCAAGCTAAGGTCTATCCATAGTCAAAACACTCAGACAAAGGTGCCAACCCCAACAAACAAACTACAATCCCTCATTCCCCACATGCATGTCCCACCCCAGGAAGTGTGCCCCTTCTCTACTCAACAGTGTTTCAGGTTCCCCACTTCCCTTCAAGGGCTTCATCAACAGGCCGGGCATGAAGTCTCCGTGTAGCTGCAATTGGGCACCTTGGGAAAGCAATTCCCAACAGGTCTCTCGCCTAGAGAGAATGCTTATGGGCCTGACAACCCACTTCTTCGACAAACACAACCCTAACAACCCGCTTCTTCAATAACACACAGGCCTAATAACCCACTTCTTCAATAGAACACGGGAGTACATGCCTTCCCAAGCACAAGGTTATGCGAGGGCAGTCGGTTACAACAAGATACACATGCTTAGCAGAAGAAAGTTGGTCTACCCCTTGAAGGAATGAGTGAATCCCCTGAAAATACATTGAGGCTCAACAATATATGTGCATGATTATAACTGGACACTTGTCACCTTAAGAGATAACTTAGCTCCACTTGGTGACATGTTCCCATTCCTTAGGAACTTAGGATAAATACATATCCCATAAATATACTTTTGGAATTATTATTAAAATATTCCCTTTAAGCTTCACAACCCTTTCCCATTCTAGTGGCGTTTAGCCCCCCATCTCTTTTCATCTGATTGGTCTATGCGCAATGATATGTTTTATTCATATATGTTTGCAATTACATTTTACAAAAATAGGCGCACTCACCCTTGTTGCAATCCAGGCTCTCTAGCCTAATAACCACATAGACACTCTGGCCTCAATATACATATATACAAAGGCTCTCCGACCCTAAAAATATCTTGGCTACAATCATGGTTCGGTGCCCACTTTGAAGCGATCCTCGCGCACTTACCCATGTGTACAGAAATTTATGAAACAAGTGCGCACTCTTTCCTTGGTTCACGTGCATGAAAATCCTTGTGCACTTACTCAGGTGAGCACAAAGTTATGAAACAACACCCATTCTTCCCTTGGTTTGCACGTCCTTAACTGTACCCAAAAATTGTGCGCCCACAACTCACCAACCTATATATACGATTACATTTACATTAAAATTAGGGTTCATCCTAGGGGTATGACATTCCCTTCCCCCTTATTGATGCACTATCCTCAGTGCATTATGCACACTCAAAATTTTAAAAGTATTCAAAAATATAGGGGTACTCTGCGCGCATAACATCCTCGTGCTCCCAAGTTGCATCCTCATGATCGTACTAGGTCCATTAGACCTTTACCAGTCCTATTGCTCGATTATGGGGTAGCTTGACTTTTTGGTCCAATATGGACACTGGTTTAACTCGAAAGTCGCCTTCTTGCTCCACCTGAATAACATTCCAATCAATTACATGATTAGCATCAGGCACTTACTTTTTAAGTAAAGATACATGAAACACAATATGACTGCATATGGATGCAGGCATTGCAACCATGTATGTGACAAGACCAATCGTCTCCAAAATTTCAAACGACCCACAATAACGTATTTCCATCTTTGAACAATTTCCCAACTTAAGTGAACTCTTCCTAGTTTTCACTTTCAAAAACACGTGGTCACCCACTTTAAATTCTCTGTGAGTTCTGCATTTATCTACATAACTTTTCTGCCTGTCATGGGAAGCCTTTAAATTCTGTTTTATTTTCACCATCTACTCTTCAATTTCCCTAAGTAAATCTGGCCCAACCATTACTCTATATGTTGGGTTGTCCTAGCTCACTGGTGTGTTGCACCCTCTACCATAAAGTTCCTCAAATGGGCTCATCTTTAGAGATATTTGATACCCATTGTTATAAACAAACTCAACCAAATGTAAATGTTTTTCCCACTGCGTCGATTTGTCCATCACATACATTCTTAACATATCTTCTATCACTTGATTTACCCTTTCTGTTTTCCCATTTGACTCTGGATGGTAGGTTGTGCTAAAATAGATATTTATCCCAAATCCTTTAAATAATCCCTTCCAAAAATTTGATGTGAAATTGGAATCTCTATGAGACACAACTGTCTTAGGTACACCATGAAGCATGGCAATTTTCCTCGTATAAATATCAACAATGTTAGTTGCATTGTGAGTGAGCCTTACTGGAATAAAGTGGACAACTTTAGTAAGCTTATCCATCACTACCATGATGAAATCATGCTGCTTGGTTGTTTTGGGCAACTTAGTAATGAAATCCATAGTTAAAACTTCTCATTTCCACTCAGGGATGGGCAATGGTTGTAACAAACCAGCTGGGTGCATGTGCTCAACCTTTACTCTCTAACATTTTAAACACTTGGAAATAAAATCAACCACTTCTTTCTTCATACCTGACCAATAGTATTGTTTCTTGATAGTTGCAATTGTCTTTTGGTAGTCTGGGTTCCCAAATTAAGGCACATTGTGAATTTCTTTTAATAACAATTTTTTCAACTCCTAAGAATATGGTACATAAACTATTCCCCTATACATGGGGATTTCATCCTCTTTTAACTCAAATTCTTCAATTTTCTGCTGCAAAATACCTTGTTGTAGCTTTGCCTTTATTTCCACATAGTGATTATCTAATTTTGCAGTCTCTAACATCTTGTCTTTCAAATATAATTTGTACATGCTAATGGTTGTAGCATGCATCTCATGCACTATCCCGTTGAGTGCATCAACCACCTTGTTCTCTTTACCCTTGATATGGTTTATATCAAAGTCATACTCATTGAGGAATTCTAACAACCTACTTTTCCTGACATTTAGAGTTGGTTGTCCAAACAAATATTTTCGACCACTGTGGTTTGTCCTCAACTAAAATCTTCTTCCCATGAAGTAGTGCCTCCACATTTTCAAGGCATGCACTATGGCTGCCAATTCCAAATCATGAGTAGCATAGTGTCTTCCATGCTCTTTTAATTTCCTTGATTCGTAGCACACCACATGCTCATTCTGACTAAGGACTCCATTGAACCCTTCTTTGCATGCATCAATTCACACAACAAAGTCTTCATTAGGATCAACAATTCTGAAAATTGGCACACTTGTCAACAAACTCTTCAAGTGTTGGAAACTCCTTTTCTAATCAAAATTCCACTCAAATCTCACACCATTTTTTTGGAAGGATGTGATTGGGTGTGCAATCTTTGAGAAGCCTTAAATAAACCTTCTGTAGTGCTGTTACAGAATGTTCCCCCTATGGATAGGTGAAACTTCTCTTGGATTGATATACCCCTATACCAAGACAAAAAGAGTACAAGTGGACACTAACATCCCTTTAAACGCATCTAGAACAATCGAATCGAGAAGGAGAGAAACGATATGATATGCCTTTTTCAACATTTGTTGTTGCTGCTTCCAATCCCTGAGCTTGATCTTCAAACTCCATGGCACAAACTGAGATCTACAATGGACAACAAAGGGGAACAACTATCTCCTACTCTACTTGATTAGATAATACAAGTATATCTATGAAGATTAGAGCAATATCAAACACACAAAAGTAACAAGACATAAACTTGAAGGAAATAGGCCAAGTATATATTGAATGCGAACCAATAAGAAGATACGTACAAACCACGATTGATGCTGCAAAAAACTCTCCAAGCTCTCCTCGTCCAACCCTTGCAAGAATGAATCAAGATCAAAATGATGATGCTTAATTGATTTCTCTCCCCTTTCAGCATGGAAATGCCTCCAATTTATAGGCTTTGAGAGGCTCAAACACCTTGGATATTTTTGGAATTGGTTGAGGATATGGCTCCATAAGCTATGATTTCTTCCTTAGATAGAGCCATGGAGTAGTATTCAAGCTAAACCTACCCCATCCTTTTAGATATGTCCCTAAGAAAGAGGTGGGATTCTTCGTGATTACCTCTAACCAACATGGTGCTCCCACATAGTTGAAGACAGGGCACCATGTTACTCCTATATCATGGCAGAGGGAGCACTGGTGCTCCCTAAGCATGGTAGGGGAGCATCAGTCTTCTTAATAACCCCAAAATGGTCAAAATCCCAGGTGAAAAATTATTTTTCTACTGCCAAATGATGGGGATTTCCCTTCCAACATGATTTAGGGGTTGTGAAAAGTATTTTTATGGTGTTGATTGAGTTGTGACACTTACCAAAAGTGTACGAGGCATGTTACGACACTTGTGATAGTTTGGGTGTGACACTTACAACACTGGTGACACTTAGGATGTGATGTTTGCGCCACATGTGACACTTAGAATGTGACATTTGTGCCACGTGCGACACATTATGAAAGTGTGGAAATTTGACGTGTAATAGATTCCCCCTCAAAGTGTGAAGTCAGAAGAGGAAACTGATAGATGAAACACTTTGTAGATTCTTCAATGTAAGGGTGATGGAGTCAGAGAACTTGGTAGAAGCTGCAAACAATCATCAGACAATATAAATATATGTTTCATTCCCAAGGAATCCATACCTATGCTTGGAACATAAATGACTCAAAGCATGGCCACCAACCAATACATTGCAGATCCATAATGATATCGACTACGGAGATGGCCACCAAAGATACAATGTGGATCCATTCCTCCATGACATGACCTGATTGTAGCCACAGAATAATACACAGAGGAGCTATGATATGACAAGAACATAGCCACCAACCAATACAAAGTGGATCTATGTAATAGTATGTATATTAGTCAAATGATCTCCATCACAACCTGGGCAAAGCATGAAACAAGGTGAGTACTCAACCCAGGGTCTTCATCCCGATCCCAAAACAATACAATTCTATCCATCTGAATAGATGATTTGATGTTGAACATGGTAGAAACCACTTGATTACCGGTCATTGATGTATATCGTTAACAAGCACTAGGGAAATCACCATTGATGTCGATGAATCCCAAGGTATCAATAGTACATTCCAACAAATGAGAATAATGAGCTAAAGTTGAACATCCGTGGATCAATCGATCAAGGGTCATTAATGTAAACCCACTGTCGAAAGCGAGGAGGCTTGCCATTGAGGTATGCAGGTTCCAAGGTATGTATGTGTTTCTAATTCTAATTCCTGGATAATGTGCTGAATTCGATAGGAAAAGACTTGTCAAAAGAGGGTCTTGATGTATCCCCCATCATTGACATAAAACTGTCATAGGAAAGTGATATGAGATAGTGAATTAAATGAATATGGATTGACACATGAATGGAAACTGGTAATACTGTATATGGTTGGTCTGGAATAAAAAAATTCCCTTGAACATTATGGGGCATGAAATAAGACTTGGCAGCTTTAACTCATTTGAGAAATGGACCGAAACACAGTGCGACAATCACCAAGGTACTCTTCGGGTGAGTCGAAGTAGTAACAAGACTCATGGGTTTGGTATGAATCAGAGGCGAGTGAAATAACCAACTATAAGGAGAGATGCAAACATGTGCCATGTTCAAGGGTGAAAACGAAAGCTTCCTTAAAGGTTTCAAGACACTTGACCCACTTCCTTCAATTCCCCCCCACCCCCCCCATCCAGATAGATGAGTACCTCTTTCTTGTTTAACGAGCTCGATAACAAATGCTGGGTATAAATCACCTTTGGTAAGTTCCTCTTTCTATGTTTAACGAACTGGAAGAAGTATGGGTTCGTTCCCAGATGGGTCCTTCAATGTATGGTTTTACGAATTCGGAGAAGGAACATTCGATGGTTTTTCATGTTTAGGGAGTTTGAAAAGAACTTAAAGAAAACTCAGTGGATGTTCTTTTTCGTAATTTTAGTCTCCTGGGCCTGAAAAAACATAAAATAATACGAAAAAGAACTCTTCTAACCAACGAGATCAGAGTATTCCTTTTTTGTAGTTAGTCTGTTCGGATCGAAAAAGGGTTAAACTATCGCCCAACAAACGACTCTTCATGTTTTAACAAGCTTGAAGGATGACGAAGTATGCTCGAAAGGATAACAAGGTCATCAAAAAGTTTTGCTTCCTATATCCTTGCATTAACAAGCCATTCTGGGCAAAAAAATGCTAGGAACTCCTTAAAATGAATGGAAACTACAAAAAAAACCAAATAAAAAGAAATACTAATGTGAAAAGGGATAATAATTAACTGGTTTTCAAGTGGTTAAAAGGTCATTTGGTGAAAAATCTAGTTCATTTTACCTCTTTTTCTCACTTTCCTTTTTCACTTGGATTTTTTCCAAATTTGGAGCAATTTTTGCAGTGTCGATTGTTGGAGTTATAGACTGTCATTTCTCATTCCGTCTGGACTAGGTCGGTGGTCTCACTCTCCTCTTTCATTTCAATGTTTTCATTTTGATTTTCGTGCAAGTTTTGAGCTATTTTAAGCTTCCTCAAAGCTTTCATGGTGCCCTATTAGAGTGGCGCTCCCTTAAGCTGTCATGGGGGTGCCAATCTAGATCTTATCTCCCTAGTGCATATGTTGAGGGTGCACCGATGCTCTGTAATGATCTCGAGGAGGGCGTTAGGCGCATATTTTTTTTTGCTTGTTTTCCTCACAAAAAAACAATTTTCTTAGTTTCGATTTTTTAACTAATGATCTCTGATGATGATTTGCAGGTGTTTGATAGCCAAGATGTTAGAATGGAAGGAATGAGACCATGAAAATGATGACATGGATGCTTTGCATGACCCTCAAACAAGGGCAAAGCTTCAAAATTGTGGCGTGCTGAAATTCTTCAAGACACAAAACATAAGGAAGGAAATGCTTCTCCCGTAGTACTTGATAGGGCTATGGGATGCCAATGAATAGGTTTTCTAAATGGGCTCTCAATCTCTGGAGATTGAGATTGAGGATGTGTATTTCTTGACAGGGCTTTCTAAACGAGGGACACCCATCATTTTGTCTAGCCATCAGACTACAACATTGGGGATCGACAATTACATTGAGCAGTATTGCAGGTCGTGATCCCATAAATAAAGTGACAGAATCACAATCAAAGATGTAAGATATATTCTGTTGTAAGCCATTTTATTCGCTATTACTAAACTCACAGGAAGCATTATCCCTCACCTAGCTTCCAAATCTTAGATGGGATATGTAGTTGAATGTCTTGAACCAAAGATTTTCAACTGGTGTGTAAAATTTTTGGTGAATATCAAAGACCAAATTTCTAGGCGCAGAACAGGGAGGAAGAAACAATTTGGTTACAAATCATTTCTTCTATCGTTCTTTCTGGAACAAATACCTCTGATGCAACCACAAGTTGTTTTGATAGAGCATCATGTATCTGAGACTAGGATGGAGAGGTGGACTAGCCTCTCACCTTGGCTAGGAAATGAACCTTCAACTTTTACTTTCACTACCGGTTTCTTCGCGTGGTGGAAGAGACATGTTCTGATAGTGGAGGATTATCCTTATGCCAAGGTAGATTTCAGAGGCAGTGCGGACCTAGTACTCCTTGAAGGGCCACATTGGGATGCAACAAGTATGTGACCTTGCAAAAGTATTTTTGATTTTTATGATATGTGCATTTTTTTTTGTTGTACAACGAGGGATCTAATCATGTTTGTTCTTCATCATGTAGATAGAGGGATGGAACGTCTAGTTGGGATGTCAGCATTTGAACGACGTGGTGGTGCTCAGGCAGTGGTAGAGCAGTAGGAATTTGCAAGGTAGAGAGGAACCTTAGGGGGCTCACCATGGGTGTCCTTGCTATGAGATTACACAACGTTCCCTATCACCTACAGAGGCACACAATGGGGGTACCAGAGAGTCTTAGTCATCTACTGCGGCGAGTGACCATAGAAGTGATTTGTTACCATGAACACAATGTAGTACACGGAGATGAGTATAGTCTCTTGTCTTAGTGTAGTCTTATTGCGATGATGTACATACATATGTGCCCACATTTTTCTACTTATATATATATATATATATATATATATGGGTTTTGTCTTGACTACTTATTATTAAATGATGTGATGTTTTTCTTTTTAATATTTATGCTTTATGATTTTGAATATTCATCTATGTGTGAGATGCCAATCCAACATATAATTTACTAATGAATCTGTAATGACATTAAGTTCTCTCGATATGTGTTGGTATTCTATGTAAGTAAAAAACCTCTCAAGACGATGAACCCTCAAATAGAGAAGCGTCTAGGGATGGGGTTGTTGGATTTTTTGAAGAGGGAGTTGGCCTTGATGATACTTTCTCTAGTTACCAAAGGATTCTCTTGAAAAGAGGGAGTTGACCTTGTTGAGTGTTTTTCTTCAGTTACCACAGGTTTTAAAATGGATGGGAAAGTTACCAATGTTTGCAATTTATTAGAAGCCTTGTGTGGGTTGTTGTTTGCACTACAAGCTTAGTACTTTAGGATGGATGAGATTTGTGCAAACTTTTCTCAAGTTTGTGATTTTGAAATATCTAATCCACTTGTCTTAGCTGATAAAATATGCATAAGAACAACAAGATGGTAGAAAAGGTTCACTAGCCAACACAATTTTATTCAAACCGATGTTACATATTTATAGTACAATGGGTGATGCCACCTCATAGAGAGATTTTCTCTATATCCTAAAATCATGCATGATGACTAGGCTAGGCAATATTAACTAACTCATTAGCTATCACTTGAGGATATATTACTAATATCCTAAATGAATAATACAAATATAGGTGACAATTTAGACTTAGTGATTGGTTAAGGTAAGCCATAGGCTAACAATTCCCCCCTCAATCACAACTCTGATCAATAATACCAACATTAAAGAATAAACTGGTATCGATTCCAAGTCTTCATACTGAAACTCCTGTGCTGAGCCTCAATGAAGAACTACTTGAAGAACCACCAATATGGATGTTGAATGGTCCATCTGAAATGAACTGGAAGAGAGCTGAGATATGGAAGTGAACAACTGCAATATCTGAACATTCCCTGATTGCTTGACAATTCTATCATTTTGCCAAGTATTTTAGCTATAATTATCTAATGTCTTCTGCTAATTGGTGAACATGTAGTATCACCACTCTACTATTAGTGTATCACAGAAAGTGCTCTTTGAATATGCGGTTTGGGATAACCACTGACCAATTGATACCATGTATTTGATGGTTTTTGGATAGTCACTAACCAATATTAACACTTTTAGGTGTCCAACAACATCCCAATGTATAATGTGTATGATTCAATTGCATGTCATTGAACCATAATCTCGCGAAAGTTTGCCATCTCTGGAAAATCTCACTATGTAACCATGTGAGCCATGATGCATGCAATTTGTTCACTTAATGTAAACTCCAATCTGATGAGAGTGAACCAAGAGAAGTGAATCAACTTCTAGTATGACACATCCATGAAAATCTCTGACAACTCAATCAAATGCCAAGATGCAATGCAGAAGGATCCTCTTGTCCTCTACTAGGTCGAATGACCATCCATGTGAACCAAATTTCCACATCATTGCTCTCAAAATCAAAATCAACATCTCAATTGTGTATGATTCAACTTAAACTTATTGAACCATAATTCTTCTAAAGTCTGTCATCTACATACCACAATTGCCCATTTGGAAAATTTCATGCCCATCTAGCATATTTGTTGTCAAAAATTTTAGTCTGACAACCAATTCCATCATCAATTCCCCCCTTTGTAAACTGAAAGGAGAGAGCACAAGTGGTTTCATGAACCATCATCATTGGAATTTTGAACTCCCCCCCCCTTAAGGTGCATGATAGTTATATCACTGTACTCCCCCTTCTATGCTCAAGAGAGTACCATACTTATTCCATTTGTGTACAACATGAAGTGGGAATGTTGAAAAAACCACATGTTATCTCACCCCGTGAGGGCCATGCTCGAAAGATACGCCATAAGGGGACCACTTATGTGAGGTACGAAAATGTTATGTGTTGTTAGATTAGTCTTTACTCGAGATTGAATTCTATGGTAAGACTTATATAATTGCTTGGTTGTTGATGACCACTGCCAAGGATCAATCCACTCATAGTGAATCTTCAATCTTGCAGGTTTCTTCAGTGTTGAACATTTGTTTGAAGAATGGTTGTGCTTGCCAAAATGCTGGCAAAGATGGAGATCAAAACACTGATTCTCCTTGTGACCAATTTGATTACAATGTGGACATTTCACATTCTGATGCTGAACTGAAACAGGTGAAAGTGAATCTTCTTGAAGGAATCCAACACTTTGGAATTGGATTGGTTTTGAATAATCAGAAATACAAAAGGTAACTTCCTTGTCATATCCAAGTCCTGTTCTATTCTTGTTGTAAATGATTTCTTCCCAAGGTCTGATGATGGGCTTGGAAAGAGTATTTTGAACCTGTTGTTTTGAAATCTGTGCAAGTGGATTTATTGTATGTTGTTGCAACATTGAAAGGTTTTATTCACTAAACTGAAAAGAAAACTCTTGAAATGTAGGTTCATGAATAGATTTGTCTTTGTTTGTATATGCAATTGTCTTACTGAGTTGCTCCTTCACTGACTGTTGATCAAAAACATCATCATCATCATTATAGAGAGGATTGTGTTGAACAAAAACTAGTTCACAACACTTCACTGGTTATTGATTTTTGAGATCCGTGATTTCATCATTCAATAGTTGGGATAGAGATTGAAGAAGTCTAACTTTAGCTTGCATCACTTGAAAACAAGTTAGCACTGATTGAAGAGTTGTTTTGTTCAATATTACTATATTGTCTTCAATGGTGTTTATTAGAGTGTTCACTAACTCTAATAATTTTAGATTTCGAGCCATTTCAAAACACTTAAAAGAGGTCTCCTTGTGCAGGTAGATCCTGATTACAATTTGACTCGACAGAAAAAGGCTTATCTACAAATGGCTCACTTGAATCCCTCGCTTGAACTTCACGTTCACTTGCTATTCACACTCACTTGAACTTGCTTCTAGGAAGTTGAGGATGTCGGTTACTACCGAAAATGCACCCAAAAATTTGATTACAATGATTTGAGTTAAGCTACTCAAGCTTGTCAATTTCGACTCAAAATGACAATAGACTCTTGGGTGTCGGGATTAGCCGAGAATGCACCTGAAAATTACAATTCAACTTGATTTGATTGGACACTTACAAAAAAAACTGTAGTTGAGATTGATTACTTACAAAAAATAATATTTGCAAGTTTACAATGAATGTTGACTTCAAAGTTGAATTACTCTTCAAATTTGAATGTGTTGTCGATGCTTTTGAGTCTAGTTCTCCTTTGATTATGAGCTTGACTTGTTCATTGCTTTAGTATTCTTTGTCGATGCTTGATTTGCATTACTTTTGCTTGAATGCATATGCATGAGTAACATTGTGCTTGAGCTTGTGTGTGTTGCGTTAAATGCTAAAATTGTAAGTTTGTTTATGTCAAAACTATAATCCTCCATGAAAATTTCACCTCAACACACTACAAAAGGTGTACCTAAGATCCCCTTACTCAATTTCGGGCGGATCTAGGACACAAAACAAAATACTTCAATTTTA
This sequence comes from Picea mariana, assembly GCA_032191745.1. Classification (NCBI taxonomy): domain Eukaryota; kingdom Viridiplantae; phylum Streptophyta; class Pinopsida; order Pinales; family Pinaceae; genus Picea; species Picea mariana. Next base: position 15,282 of record JASDQU010264984.1, read on the forward strand.
TTATAAATATCTCTCTTACAGTAACCGTGCTCAAATACATTTTGAAGGTCCAAGATCTCCAAGCAAGGAAATTAAGTGGATAAGAAGTTTAGGCTTGTCATCTG
>JASDQU010264986.1:0-15441 GCA_032191745.1 Picea mariana
CATGTGCTTGATGCTTTCTTTTCCCTTTTCCTTGAGGACAGTCATAGGAAAAGTGTCCCAACTTTTGACAGTTGTAGCATCTGATCTTTGAAACATCTCTCTTCTTGTCTGGAACTCTTACGGAGTTAACTTCTTTATTGTTCCTTCTGAAGGAACTTCTTTTGTTCTTTTGAACTGTAAGAGCTTCCTCTTTGTCAACAATTAATCTCTTATGTTGGTATGCAAGTCTAGATTCTTTGTGTGTGCAATCTGTCCATAACTTATCAAACTTGGGTAACTTGCTTCTTGCACACACTCCTTGTACAAAATGAATCCAAAATGTTGGAAACCCATTTAGGGTTGTGGTTATGACATTTTCCTTCACAATTCATACTCTCAACATTGAGAGTCACCCTCTGATTGCAAGAGGATAAGCCCAGTACCCATCAGAAAAGGTAAATGGATTAAAATGGTTTGAGTAGATGGATCAGTCCACAACTGCCAGGAGTGTAATTTGGCCACCTCATTAAAAGATTTTGTCTATGCATCTTTCTGTCAGACTATGTGTGTTTCCGTCTGTCAGACACAAGCTCATATCAGTATGGGCTTGCAAGACAAAACCGTCCCTCGTGGTACCTCCGACTGACAGTTTTGTCTCCTTGGCTAGAGCTTTCACGCCTTCTACTTATGGACTGAGTTGAGGCTTCAACTACCAGTCCTTTTTCATTAACTGAATCCTCCTTGGGATCGTAACATGACTTAACGCCTAGAGGGAAACCACGTGCTGCTCTCGAATTTGTCATTATATAAACACATGATTGCGGGGTTGTCATAAGCGGTTTGGATGCACACCACTTTTGAGCCCGCAATTCACCCTCTTCCACCACATATCTCTTTCGCTATACCATGGTTAAAATTGCGGGACCGCTCAAGAATTTCATCGTTCAAGCATGTTCCATCCCCACAATGAAGCGTGGTCGTCGATCTGGTCACGATCTGGGAAAGCTTCGCTTTTGCTGTCATGCACCGCCCTTGGATGGACCCTGCTTCTTGCGACAAAGATAAGTGACTCACAATTACTTTGGGAGTTCAGGCTTCGAGCCTTTTCAATGCATAGCTCTTACAATCCTTCGAAGTGCCGAATTCCCGAAGTGCGAGATCTGGCACCGCGTGTCCTCTTATTTTGGATGGTAGAGATTTACTTTAGGAGTTTGAGCTTCAAGAGCTTCTCCTGCTTGCTCGTGCAATTCTCCGAAGTGTTGAATTCCCGAAGTGAGAGATTTGGTCACGTGTGGCCTCTTGTTTTGGATAACCGAGATTCACTTCGGGAGTTCGGGCTTCAGGATTTTTCCTTCTACTTGCTCGCAAAATCCTCTGAAGTGCGAGATCTTCCTCCACGTGTCCTCTTGATTTGGATGGCTGAGATTCACTTCCGGAGTTTGGGCTTCGGGCCTTTTTCTTTTGCTTACTCACGCAATCCTCCGAAGTGTCAAATTCCCGAAGTGAGAGATCTTGTGATGCATGGCCTCAACCTTCAATGGCTCAGATTTAATTCAGGACTTTAGGACGCTTGTCTAGTCATTAATCCTTGTGCGACTTTTAAAATCCGACTGTCCGAGAGCCGCTAATCTGAACTGTATATGGGATCTCCACCGTTGAAACATGAACCTGTCTGCTTTCCTATATTTCAGCCCGAAATGGACTGCTTTTGAATGCTGCACTTGGACACTTCCTATGTAGACCACAGACTTGGACGACCTGCTGCCCTTGTCAACTATATGTGATAACACATACTACCTCCATTAGCAACCAAAACTTGAAAATGTGTCACTGGATACTTAAAACAATTGTGGCTCTCTGCTAGTATTTTATCAATGAAGTCAATAGTCACTATGACCCTTTTCTTCTTAATGTATCCTGCAATCTTAATGGTTTGAGGTGTTGACAAACTTGCCAATGCACAAACATATATTTTATACCTCTCACTATTGTTCATAATTTATGTATCTTTTTCCTTCTCTTTTAAGTTCACAATTTCTTCCTCGTCCCTTTGTACAAATGTCTCCATTTCCTCTTCATCATTATTCTCCAAGGTGAACAATTTTGTTTCTTGACGTTTATGCCCTTTTGAATTTTTTTTATTATAACCAAAGAATAGTTCCTTTTCTCTTCTTTCTTCCATTTCCTTTGGTGATATTTGAGTAGGTTGAGGTAGGCTTGCCTTATGAGACCCAAATATATCTCACTTCCTACATATGTTCCAATGTTAGACTTGTGTGTAGCTCTATTCTTAGCTTGAATATGATGAGCAAATTGCATAGCCTCCATAATATTTTTAGGATGTTTTAAGAAAATCTCATGTTTAAGTAACCCTGCAATCCACCCATGTAAGCCTTAAATGAATGTTCATCGCTTATGTTATCCACCCTTGTGGCCAACACCTGAAATTCTGAATTATAATCTTCAATATCACCTAAGTGCTTGATTCTTGTCAATTGATTAAAGTAGTCTTGTTCCTAAACTTTTCCATATTGTGCTTATAAGTTTTTTGTAAATAAAATCCAAGTATTATACAATTCAAAGTATTGATATATTTGGTTTATCCATAATATTATGCAATTCAAAGTATTGATATATTTGGTTCATCCATAATATTATGCAATTCAAAGTATTGATATATTTGGTTTATCCATGCAAAGGCTTATGTTCCATAAAACTTCTTTAATTCAACCTTGGGAAGGTTAACACCCTCAGGAGCCTATCCATAATTAACTCCACTATTAGAGTTAAATCCACTTGAACAATGCTTATTACTAGAAGGTTATTCAACATGAATACTACCAATATTTTCATGAGTCTCTTCAGTCATATTGTCACTTTTTGGAAGCCTCCCATCTAGGGTTTGTAAGATGGAAATTTTAAATCTATCCACCTTCTTTCCCATTTGATCCATATTCTTTTCTTTTTGATCACTATTTTCATGCATATTATTTTTCATTTGTTCCATCTTCTTTTCCATTTGATCTCTATTTTTATCCATCTTATTTTCCATTTTTTCCATCTTATTTTTCATTTCATCTTCCATTTCCCTTTTAAGGTATTCCCGAGAATGTGATAAATCCACTTGTTTCAACATACTACCACTCATTTCATTAACTTGGTTCTTTAATTGTGATAACATATTTTCAAAGTCTTCATTTTCTTCCTACATTATGTGTGAGATTTCTAGATGTTTACTAGGAGTAGTAGTTGTTGAAGTACCCCTTGTCATTGGAGAAAATAATAATACTTCTATTGTTTCTCTTTATTACAAATTATAGTTATCCTTCAGGAATGAACTCATTGGAAAATGTTGTCAGGTCTTGAGGACAAGGGAGTGTCAGGTGCTATAACTCTTTAATATATATGTGGGGTCCAATAATAGTATTCAACTCAATATTTTAGAGCACTAACTAAGGAGGCTCAATCATGCCCTTAGCCATACTACTCGACTACCTAGGTACCAGAGAGTGATCTCCTCAAGTGTTGTTCTTGGTGTACTATAACATCAAGAAGAATGAATGACTTATATAAAGTTAATTTTAGGCATATCTAGGGGAATTTTGATATACCTAAAGGTACGTGGAAGTGAGATTCTATATACATGTATTGTCTAATGCAATACTACTTGAAGGGGTACCAACTAGGGTTACAGGGGTTGCCAACAAGGCAAGGTGAAATCATGTGTAGTTACTACATGTATTATTTCCCTATTATAGTTTTACTTGCTAAATGACAAATCATTGTGTTATTTAAATATGTTGGAACACACCTCTAAAACAATTATAAAAAACAAGCTCACTAACCCAAGAAAAAAGCTCTTAAAATCAACATAAAATAACTTGTGCAAGGTAGAGTTTGAGGATGAAAATGTAGAATGTAGCTTCTAGGATTGGCTATTATGACCCCAATTAAGAAATTCCACACCTTTTCTAGATCTACTAACATTGTTAAAGATCTTCTAATAAAAAATTATGCCATTTGTAAGTTACGTACCTTTCAAACCCTAATTTTGGAGATTGTTTGGATGGTTGACCTTTGTCCTGATATTGTTTGAAATTTGAACCCTTCCAAGTCTAAAATTTTGTCTTGCAGTACTGTGATATGACTTCTTAAACTCTTGAAAATTTCACATTATGAACCTTCATTGATAAAACGTTATAGCAAAAATACCAAAATGACTTGTTTACGACTAATTTTAGGATTAGTAAAAATATCAAACTTCCACAATATATATCTCATAAATTATAATGATTCAAAATTTAAAAAAAAATTCATATGCAATTCACTATATCTCCTCAGGATTCTGAAAATTCCCGAGTCCAAAACTTGTCCATTTTTTTTTATAGCGAAAATAAAAACATGACTCGATTGATACTAATTTCAGGACTAGTTACAAACGCTAACTTCCACATGATATATCTCGCAAACTATAATTCACTATGTCTCCTAAAAATTTTACTAGACATAATTCACTATGTCTCCTTAGTCTCCTCAAAATTTTGTTGTTTGACTGGAGAAAAAAGTTATAGTGAAAATTACAAGATGTCTCGATTGAAGGAGAGAAACCCTAGGATCACATGCTTTAAAACCAAATGTCATGAAACAAACTTCAAAATAGTCAATGAATACAATCCACATTAAGGGGAAAAGCTCATTTTACAATATATCCAATTCAGAAGACAAGATGAGATGCTTCTACAAATGATTCTCCTTTATTATAAATAGGAGATAAAGTGAGCCATTAAATGAATGTTGAGGCCTTAACATAGGGCCTTAGGGGCCTTAACATTTTTCTTACAAGAAGGATTTGAGAAATCATTTATTATAAACCGTGATTGCCATTATTTAAAATAAAAAAGAAAATTTTTTCATCAATAGATATGACAAATTTGCGTAATAATAATAATAATTCTTGCATTTTACATTAAATCAAATTAGTCCACTTGTGAGAGTATTATCTCTTCATAATAATTATTTATAAAGTGCTTGCTTGAGATTCCATCTTTTTCGTCAATGTATCTAGTGTGGTTAGCTTAGCTTTGTAATTATGAGAAGCTTTTGTGATGGTTGTATTAGTGTCATAGGGCATGCATATTTTATACTTATGTAGGTAGAGGCTGTTATAGGTTTGATCTCTTTCAATGACCATAGTCTATGGTGGTCACCACTAGTGCTCTTGAATGGGAAACCCTTTTCCAAGTCTTCTTGGTTTTCAGCCAAAAATATTTTTAGGAGGGGCATTTAGACTAATAATGACCTATTTGACAACTCTTCTATGATATGACCCTAATGGGAGAATTATGGGGTTAAATGTATATGATATAACCCCAAGAGGGGAAATATATGGGGTTAAATGTATATATAATGGGGTGTATCTATATATATATGTAATTGTGGTTGGCTTAATAAAGGTTTCACATGTGCAATGTGTGAATATATATATATAGAGATCATGTAGTCATTTGAGGAAGATGTGATTGAGATGTATAGATGTATTGAGGTATTTGGAGGATGATCTCCTATTATTTAAGGATTTTGCAACTCATCTCTCTTGTCTATCTTGGAGTTGTGCTCCATTCTCATATTGGTGTGCATGGTGTGTACTCTAGTTTCTTATGATATTTTAAGGTTTTGGTTCATAACATTTGGTTTTAGAGGATATGATCATAGTGTTTTGTTCCTTCAAACAAGTTATCTTGGAAATTTTCATCTATAACTTATTTTGGAGAAGTTTCAGATGGTAAATGTTTTGGGAGACTAAGGAGACATACCACATTACTTGTGGTAAATATTGTAGATTCTTGTTCTCTATACTTTTAGAAATCTAGGTTGTTGAAATTAAGGTTTTTGACTAGTCTTAAAACTAGTCTCAAACATGTGATCTTGGTAAGAAAACCATAACTTTTATTTTGGGACATATCAGATAAATACATATCAAGATCTTGTGGAGACATATCTCAAAACCTATGATAAAAAAATTAGATTCTTATTTGCTATCATTTTTAAGTTACAGGTTGTGGAAGTTAAGATTTTTTACTAGTCCTAAATCTAGTCTCAAACATGTGTTATGGGTAAAAAAATCATACATGATTATATAAATATCCAAATTCAGTGCCACAAGTTTCATTAGAAACAATATGGACCATAGTGTTTCAGGTCTAAGTTTTAAAAGAATATCTAAAAAATTGGACATGTGGCATGTCATGCAAGTGTGATCTCTAGAAAGGAAAAAAATCAACAAGTTTTGGGAAAGTTACCATAAATTTCACTTGGCACATAAAAATTTAGTCAAATATACAACATTGTAGAGAAGGTAAGTTAGAATACTCTATACCAAAATTTTAGACTTAGAATTGCTAAAATTTTAGAGATATAATAGGAGAAAGGTCGACCAACAAGAAAATCTCCAAACCAGGGTTTTAAAAGGTATGCTAATTTAAAATCATCATAAATTTTGATTGGGATGTCATGTTGAGATGATTCAAAAGCCATTGGAAAGAGAAGCAATAGGAGAATATACTAGAAAAAAAGATAACAACTATTTGATATCATCATTGTTAATATATTGAGGTTGTTATTTGAGGGTTTGAGTTAGACCTCAATTAAGAATCAATGACAATACCTAATTTTCATGGAGATGAAGATAAATATTAAATCAACACCATGGAATGGTTGAGGATTGATAAATAAAGTTGATTTGAGTCCTATTTTGATACTTAATTATTTTTATGGTGAATATTGGGAGCGGTGGATGAGTATCGATAAAAATTATTATATGAAACGTTACATGGGAAGTAATTGAAAATTTGTTCTAAAAATATGGATCAAGGACTCAAAAATAGAAGCAATGCACACAATTGAAGATGACTTCAATGAAGCTAAAGACACAATTTCCAAATTACAAAAAGATAAGGAGGAATTAAAAGAAGAGCTTAAGAACAAGGGTGATCAATTGTGTAAGTTATGAGCACATATGAATCACTCATTAAGGAGGTTAAGAATTTAAAGCAAGGAAAGATGAGCAAATGCAAGAAGAAGGAAAAAATAGGTAGATTACAAAAACATAATAAAAAACTACTGGACGAGGTCAAGAGATTGAAAGAATAAAAAAAGCATGGTCAAAATCAAGAAAAAACAAGGACCTTGGATGAAGAGACTACCAAAAGACTTGAAGAGGAAATTTGCAAGAAGATTGAAGAATCCCTAGACATAGATAAGGTAAAATTATAAATGTTATCTAGAATTGAATAAGGAAGAAAGAAATTGATGGAAAATATCACCATTCAACTTGAAAAAGAGAAGCAAGCAAGATTCCAAAAGGCCACCAAAAAATACTCAAAGAAGTGGAGCTTCAACTTGACAAGGTCAAAGTTAAATATGATGGAATTATCTCAAAAGTACACAGTATTAAATGCCAAGAATAAAGGATAGAAGATGCCATTATCTCTGGAAAGAAGACTAATGATATGGGTATGTAAAGTGAAGGAAATACATCAAATGCAAAACAATATCGACACCCTCCTTACTAGGAAATATTTCAAGGAAGACAAGAAGATCGATATCAACAATATCAAGGAAGAAGATGGAATGCTCATCAATATTCATAGAACAAGGCATCACAAAACTAATATTCAATAGAATATTTATTAGATATCAACAACTACTACAAATTGGATAAGTTACACCAATACATAGAATCAAAGGAAAGAAAATTATGCAACAATGATTGATCAAGGATTAAGATTGACAATATTTGAGTTTGGATGCATGGATCATCATCAATGGAAAGAATAAATTAAGAACATAAGAAAATCATATTACTTGGTTTCATCACATCTAACACATTTAATTACAAAGCTTTAAGGAAAAAACTTTTTGAATGAGGGTACTATGATATGAACCTAAGGCAGAGATATATGGGGTTAAATGTATATGATATGACCCCAAGGGGGGTGCATATGGCATTAAATGTATATGTAATAGTTGTAGGCCCAATAAAGGTGCCACATGTGCAATTCATGAATAGGTATATATAGAGATCTTGTAGTCATCATTGAGGAATATGTGATTAAGATGTATGAATGCATTGGGGTATTTGGAGGAGATTCTCCTATTCATTAAGGATTTATTATGTAACTCATCTCTCTTATCTATCTTGGAGTTGTGCTCTATACTCACATTGGTGTACATGGTATGTACTTTGGTTTATTGTGATATTTTAAGGTTTTGGTTCACAACACCATGGCTTGAGTTAAAGCAACATTTAAAATTGACCAACACTGACATAATTATTGGGGCTCGTATTCAAGAATTCATTCCTAACCACTTATAGCTTAAGCTCGACCTCCTATCCCCTTGCGCCTAGTGGGGTGACTAGAGATGGGGAAAGACCATTGCCTTCATGAGATACAAGTTGATAAGTGGTTGCATTCCAAGCCCTGCCTTGTCATTTGACTTAACAATATCTAGCGCCTAAAGTCACAACAAAAAACTTAGTTCTTTGATCTTCTAAGCATTTGGAAACCTATTATAGAGCTTAGAAAGGCATTATTTTCCCGGATATTGATGTAGGCGGTCTCCCTATCAACAAAATATTGACTTTCCTAGGGTTTCTTAATATTTTATTTCTTGCATTGTGGTCAAGTTGAAAATTTGAAGCATCTTTTTTGGATTTGTATATTCTAAGTTAGTCTAGGCCTAGGTTGAGGGTCTGTGATGAGTCTGCGTGTCAATAACAATTATCGAAATCCCTCTTTAAGTTGGCATTTTTCCTTGTTAGGTGTATGCCTCGGGCCATGGAATTGTCAGCTACTTGGATGATTTTCAAGGTGGAAGTGCTCTTGTCGATTTTGGAAACAACACAATCACCTTTTGTTTAATTATCGTTTATCAATTCATTAGTTTTCTTGGTATGACACTACATTACTTCGTTCCAAATTTCTCTTGTAGATAGAGGTATAATCTCAAAAGGTGTACTTTGAAATGGAGCACCTCCAAGACCTATTAGACTACTAGCACTAGGCCCCATGCACAACGGGGAGGGTGCCTCCTAGCCCACTTAGCATGTAACTTCTAAGTGTCTTTATTCCACTAGGCCTACAACAACCTCTCTCTCAACCTGACTAAATGAGTTCTCGATCTAGTGGTTTGGATAGCTCTACACATAACTGACCTCGACACTATGTAGGCAGGTAGGTCTAGGAGTTCCATATTAGGTGGCTCAATTATTTCTACACATAACTAACCTTGACATTGTGTAGGTAGGTAGGTATGGGAAAGGTAGGAGAGGGTGCACAATTGGACTCTTGGTTCATTGCACATGGATGATTAGTTTCCCACCTTGGTGCTTGGGATCTCTTGTTGCTTGTGATCTTAGAGGGGCTCAAGCCCTTGAATCCCCCCATTGATGGGTGAAACCTTGTTGAGCCTTTTGAGGTTGATCCTTCAATGACTAGTTAGGGAATCCCTGAAACAATCATGACTAGTCACCCCCTACAATTGACATGGTCACTTTCTAGTGGTTTCGTGTTAGGGCATAGGTGCTTTTGTTTTATGGTTATGGTATTTTGGCCTAAGATAACCCTCTTTTCTTCTCTTGTTTGTGAATTAGACACTGGAATGGGGTATTTTGGATTTGCTAGCCTTAGTATGATTCCAATTTATTCTTATGGGGTCCATGTGCATAGCCCGTTATTTTGTATTAAAGCTTGTAAATATTGCCTATTAATAGAGTTTAAAGGAATATTTATTAAAAAAAAAAATATTCAATTGATAAGAGTTTACTTGTTAACAAATAATATGACGTGAAATCATTAATATAACATTTAAAACTTTAATATAAATTTCAAAGTTATAAAGGCATGCACATCACTTATTAGACATCAAACTTGAGTTATTTCAATCAAATTCCTTGATCGATTATATTTGTTCAAATTCTTCTATTAGACGATCGATAATTCATTTTGTATAACTCTCATTAATAGTCTAAAAATTTCTAAAATCCCCTAAAATATGGATGTCATTTCTATGGTGAAATAAGTGAAGATAGAAATGCCAACTACTCAAGCAAAATGAATCATCTCTAAATGATCATGTATTTTCAACCATGGCTTGTAGCACTATGAGTGGGAGTTGGAGTGCGGATAGAAGTGGGAACAAACAAGTAGGAGTGAGCAAGGGTATTAATAATGTTTCACAAGTTCACTATTCATTATTATTGTAACTGAGGGGTGATCCAGGTGGATATCGGTGATCATCCACCTCTTCCACTAAATCAATGTTTTCAAACTTGTGGTTTTGTAACCCATGGTATCTGTAAAATTGAATAAAGGAAATAAAACATATAGCAATATTAAAATAAGTGAAATGATATGACTCTTGGGGGAAAAGGCGTCCATAAGCACTATATATACAAACCCTCTCATTTGTAAAAGGATATATTAATATTCCTTCATTATGTAAAAAACAAGGTCACTCTTTCGACCTCTTGTGATATCATTTTGCGAATGAGCATAGTTGACATCTCTTTCTCTTCAGAGATAAACTACCACCATTCTAGCTTGTTTGTATTCTACAATATCTTGTTATTTTATTCATTAATAAAAGTTGGGTTTCATTGTGTTTATGTGTTCTTTGCTATATTTTGTTTGTACCTCATTTCGTTCTCAATATAATCTAGATCAGTGGTGTTAGAGAAACCTTCTTGTTATTTCTCGGTGCATGTCCTCGATGAGGTCAGGGTACAGAGAGTTGGTTCTTGAGCTAGTTTTTCTTGGGGACGATCGCTCTCGCCAGCCCAAGCGACCTCCCATGGAAGAAGAAAAGAGATGAAAAAACATGATATCCTTTCAAGATGTTGCTTGAGGAAGCCCTTGTGTGACATAGGAACCAGATGATGAACAACTTTTCTTATATCCTTTGACGACTATTGACAACGACCAATGAATCTTTGACAAGTAGCCATTTTCGGAGCTGTGACATTGTTCAAGATACAAGTTGATTTTGATATCCATTTATTTGAAGGCCAGATAGATGTAGACACTCTAGATAAATGGTTGACTATGATAGAAGTTTACTGGGAGTGGCACGCCACAGATGCATTTACACAATTCAGAAAAGAACCCACTTGGGTGACCTTTGTGGAAACCCTCAAAGAGGAGTTCTACCCTGTTGGAAGCTATGATGACCAGTATACGAGATGGGTGACTTTATGTCAGGAGAGAGACCAAATAGTGCCAGAGTATACCAACATATTCCATACCCTGTGCTCAAAGCTGGGTAGTCAATATTTTGAGAAACACTTGGTTCTAAAGTACCACATTGGCCTACACAGGTACATCCAAATAGAGATAGATTTCTTGGACATCTCCTCATTGGGAATCATGTATTGTTATGCTATTAAAATCGAGCATAAATTCAAGTAGAGAAATAAGCGAGATTTTGGGTTTGCAAATATGCAACAACAAGAGCATGGTAAATGTGGTCCTAACTTGTAGAACAAAGGACAGAGAAAAGAGAGCCAATGTCATGTAAACAAGTCTAAGCCATAGGTAAATAAGGGATATGGGAAGTCAAAGAAGGAATCTGGAAAGTATTGTGAGTTCCACAAGAGCGTCTAGCACAAAACTGATGAATCTCACTAGAGATAGCCATCATTGGATGAGATCAAAGAAAAAGAATCAAACCTTGGCTCGGACTCCAATTCATAGCACAATAAAGGGAAACAAATCATCGATGTAGAGCTCACTGCTATCATTGTTACCATACAAATCCAACCAGAAGAAATAGAAGAGCATGGGGAGGAGGAGGAGCACCTCTTCCACTCACATATGTGGGTGAAGGGGACCGCACAACATTTCATTGCTGATAGCGGGAATAAGAAGAACCTGATTTTATCCAAGGTCGTCAAAATAATGAAGCCGTCGATAATGCCACACCCCCAACTGTACACCATCAGATGGTTGAACTAGGGATGTGATATTCGTGTTAGCCAACAATGTCACCTGTCCTACAACATCAAGCCCTTAAAAGATAAGGTATTATGTGATGTTTCCCCACTTGAAGTCTGTGATATTTTTTAGGACAACCATATATGTGGAAACATCATTTTTTTTTATAAGTCTCAACCCTGTAGTGTCATTATTACTCTAGGGGGTACGCTCTACAGAGTGCCAGAGGTATTTTTGACTACTGCCATTTCATTGATCTCGACAAAACAATGCCACAAAGTAATCTATTAGACCTCAAATTTTGTCCTCTTCATGATCCAATCAGAAGGTAAATGAAAGATCATCGTGACCACCATAGCCTCATATCAAGACCTTTCTACACAACTGAAGCAAGTCAGAAAGATTGTAGAGGAGCACACAAATAGTTTTTCTTCACCTATGAGAGTGCCTTTGCATTTCCAAATCAAGAATTCAATTGACTTGGTACCTAGTGCTCCCTTATCTAATGGTCCAATCTACAAATGCTCCCTTCCGGAGAATGAGGAAATAAAGCGTCAAATTGATGAGCTCATCCAACAGAGCCACATTCAACAAAATGGCCATTTTTTTAGCTATAATAGAGCCCTTCATAGCTCTATTGGACACATCCCATTTTAGGTGTGCTTAGGGTTCTAACCATTAGCCCCATTGATTTATCTATTCCTACTACATCTTCATTGACAAATTCTTCCCACACTCGAGCCAAGGTAGATCGTGTAGCCAAATTTGTTGAACATATCCAACACCTCCAACAATAGTTTCATGACATCCTCTTCCAAGAATAAGTTCATGGCATCCTTCAAAAGGATAATGCCAAGTATAAATAGTGACACGACCAACATTGAGTTCCACACAAGTTTCAGGTTGGTGATAAGGTGTGGTTGCACTTGTAGAAAGAGCACCTCACAGAACCCCACAGGAAGTTAACACCACTTCAATATGGGCCTTACACCATCACAAAGATTGTGGGTGAAAATTCTTTTGAATTGAGTATTCTTCATTTTTTTGGCTTGCACATAGTATTTAATGTGGATCTGCTCTGACCATATTACCCTCCTCTACTGGACACCTCGGATGTGGTTGAGCATTTGGCTCCTACCAAACTCAATCTTGAATGCATTGAAAAAGATACAATGGATTGAATCATGGAGACCCAAATGAAAGCCACTCACCAACAGAACATACAACTCTATCGGGTTGTCAAAGTAGGACAACTACTTTATCAAGGAAAGTGGCTCACCAAGGTTTGGATTTAGCAAACGCTTCCCCATATATTGAGGGAAATTGATGCAATGGGGACCAATGCTTTCTAAAGGGGGAGGACTGATCCAAGTTGTTATTGGTGGCCATCCACCTCTTCCACTGAATCAACGTTTCCAAGATTGCAGTTTTGTAACCTATGGTATTCATGCATGGTATTTGTAAAATGGGATAAAGAAAATAAAACATATAATAATATTAAAATAAGTGAAAAGATATGACTCTTGAGGGAAAATGCATCAGTAAGCACTATATATATGGACCCTCTCATTTGTAAAATGATATATTATTATTCCTTCATGATGTAGACAACAATGTCACTCTTTCAGCCTCTTGTAATATCTTTTTGCGAATGAGCATAGTCGACATCTCTTTCTCTTCAGAGATAAGCTATCACCATTCTATCCAATTTTTATTCTACAATATCTTTCTATTTTATTGATTAATAAAATTTGGGTTTCACTGTACTTATGTGTTCTCTGCTATAGTTTTGTTTGTAGCTCATTTCGTTCTCAATATAATTTGGATCAGTGGTATCACTAATCTAGGTGGATATCAATGGCCATCCACTTCTTCCCCTGAATCAACGTTTTCGAGCTTGTGGTTTTGTAACCCATGGTATTCACCCATAGTATTTGTACAATAGGATAAATAATATAAAGCACAAGATAATATTAAAATAAGTGAAATGAGATGACTTTTGAGGAAAAAGGCATCCATAGGCACTATATATACAGACCCTCTCATTTGTAAAAATATATATTATTATTCCTTCATGATGTAGACAACAAGGTCACTGTTTCGACCTCTTGTAATATCTTTTTGCGAATGAGCATATCAGACATCTCTTTCTCTACAAAGATAAGCTACCACCATTAATAAAAGTTGGGTTTCATTGTACTTATGTGTTCTTTGCTATAGTTTTGTTTGTACCTCATTTCGTTCTCAATATAATCTGGATCAAGGGGAATGTTGTCGGACAATTTGTAGCACAAGTGATAGTCAAGAAAAAATTAGTAGACAATGATTCTAAACCACATGACAATATACTTAAGTTCGTCAAGTTGATTTATGGATAAGTAGATATTGAAGATTAATAATCAATGCATAAATTACAAGCACTACAAGGAAAACATCTTGTAGTGGACATTTTTAGTGTTACAAGATTGGGAAAAATTTTCGAAACAACCTCCACTACAACTTCTGCTATTTGTAGCGGAGGTTTTAACGGATTTTCCATACAACTAAAAATATTTGGGCGGATGAAGGTTTTAGCAAAGGTTTTTTTTGTCGGTGCTTGTATTGGTAAAAACACACCGGTGTAGTATTGAGTATCACGCATCCGTGCACACACATAAATGAAAAGCACCGGTGCATACACATAAATAAAAAATATCGATGCGTACACATAAATAAAAAGCACCAATTTTTTTATGTTTATGCATGCACCGACGTGCATTGTAATTATGCACACCAAAATATTTTGAAACGATACAAATGTAATCGTACATTATGTCATTTAAATTCGTGGTGCTTTCTCACAATTTTTAGCACTGTTGTGTATAACTCATAAAAACACACCGTTTAGTGAGTTCAAAAGAATACAATGCACTGATATGTATAGATTTTAATTAATTGTTTTTTTACAAAATTTCAATTAATCATCTCAAAATAAAATATTTTTTATAATAATATTGATTTTTATATTTTTGATATTGTTTTTTGATATATTGATTGCATTAATGCATTATCTAGTGGATTACACCTCTGTTATTTGTAACAATGTAAATCATACATATATTAATTAATCAACAACACAACATTTTACAACATTTAACGATGCAATAAAATAATAAACCCACTTTATTATATATATGAAGAATTGACCTATCATCATACAAAATGGGACAACGTAAAGGTCCACAATAATCAAAATGAAACCAATATATAATTGTTACATTCATTGGTAACATGTCCTCATGCAATTGGGACAATATGTCGAGTACATTTAACAAAATCCCTGATATTCATAGACAAATATTCCAAAATATACAACTTGCAGTAACATTCAATTATATTGATTGTCATTCAACATCACTTGAATTGTTGTCATCACTCAAGTTGCGTGCATGCCTCATTTATTCATCACTTGTAGGTGATATTGTACTTTGGT
>JASDQU010264987.1:0-13523 GCA_032191745.1 Picea mariana
GAAGAAGGAAGATTGGCCCTTCAGGGCCATGCTCAAGTCAATCTCGCTCTCGGTACTCCATGTCTAGGACCATGTGGGCCTCGAGACATGATCTCCTAGTTATCCCTAGATATCGGGGATAACAAGAACCACTTACGACGCCTTCCCTAATTGATTAACCGATTTTAAAAAGGATGCATCCTCCAATGGGCTAGAAACTATACTAGGACTAGCTACTCCATTGTCAAAGAGGAAGATGATGGTGGGAAACCTATAACTCCTCCAAATGTCTTGTCAAACAACATAATTTCCTAATATTAGATTAGGGCATTATTGTGATTAACATCAAGGACCCTATCACCTCCTTCATCTGTTCTTTTTTCCTCGCTCGTAGAGACTTGAGGTTGGTTTTGAGAACTAATGTTTGTCCAACCCCACTAGCCCCCCATGAGACCTTGCCACATGAGGCAAGCCTAGGGTGTCCGGTATGTTACCACCAAAATCTGCACTTAAAAGATAAGTCCATTCATCAAGTACAAACCCTAGGGAAACGTGAGGACATCACCCACTGTCACCTTGGTGATTGTCCTCCTCACTTTAGCTTGGCTCTTCTTCGGCACATGGGGGGATTCCCTTAGATAAGTCACTAATTTCTCTATTAATGTAGATCTGAAAATCAGATTAGTGAAGTAGGTTGTTTTAGGATTTTATAGTAGAAATTTGGTGGAATTGAAGAGAACAAGTGCCTCATCCTTATGGACTATGGAGTCGAGGAAACAAGATGACTAATAATTCTTAAAATGGAATGGAGAAATCAGCAATGTTATCATCCAAAACTATACCAATTATATCAGCCACATTAATGGGAAAACTTAATGAAATTTTCATTATGATACATATTCACCTCCAATAAACATCAACTAGTGTACCATGCAATTCTAAATGCAAAAGAAAATAGCAAGACAGCCTCAAAGATGAATGAAAAGCCAACAATTTCTTCATTAATGGATCCGATTACATTAAATCATGAAATGATCAAAACATCACTGCCAAATCTTTCTTCCCTAGCAAAAAACAACCCCTGAAATGGGTGAAATACCTCCAAATAAGAAATGTACACCAGCAGATTACAACGGTAGTCTAGCACATCAATCCAACCTATAGAAAAGAAGAAGAAAATGGAAGCATAAATCTGTCATAAGTCTTTCCTCCCTTCCCTGCAAAGAACCTTATACTTGGCCTACAGGGATTTTCTCCTCCACATCAATCCATCTTGCAAATGAGAAGCACTCCTCCTTTTATAGGATTTCTCTCTAACAACCTTTAGAGAGTTCTAGATCCATCTTTTCCTTCGAGAAAAATAATAATATATTATACATAGGTTTAGAAGCCTCCTTGGGTGGAGTTCTCTTCTAGATGGCACCTTTTTAGGGTTTGGGAATGATCAACCTTGCCAAATGTCATCCTCTCCTATAGGATGCTTCTCATTTAGTGATTGATTTGTGGAGATAAGGTGTCCATATCACTCATAAAATGGAACGCTCCCCTATTCTTAGCTTCTTTGATCAACTCACATGCTATAAATGAGCCTTCAATACCACATGTCATGTCCACAAGCTGGGTGCTCCTCATTCCTTGTACATTTGACCTTTATTCTCGTCATAAAATTCTCCAATACCTCATCATTATGAGTGTAACCTCCCGGATCCACTTCTAACCACTTTGACTCATAATGTCTGAGTGTTGCCTCCTTATTTCTTGTCACGTACATAACTGATCGTTTGGGGTTTGTGCCATGTGTCTATACCTAAAGTAGAGAGTTCTCCAAGTCATGACCCTTGGACCCTTCTTATTAAATTATATGCACACATGGTATGGAAGCATTAAGCTTTACGACATGCTATAGATAGTGCATAAAACAGAGAAGAGCAGGCTCAGGAAAACAACCATACACAGCATAAATTGGACCACAAAGAGCCCTCTATGCTAGGCACAAGATAACTCTTGAAAGTCATCATTCCATCCCACAAGCAAGCTGAAAACAGCTTCAATGAAGGCACCATTCTTTAGCCAAGATTAGATATATATCATGCTGAATTTACCCTTCATAGAAAAGCCTTGCATGAGGTCAATTTTGGACTCCATAGATGCTGAAAATATCCTTTAATAGCACCCAGAATCAGGTTAAAAGAGCCGTCCAACCTCTGTTAAAAACATAAAGAAAAAGAACTCACAAAAGGCGAGTAATCCACTGCTAAGAAAAGGCACTCTGTAGTGGTCTAAGATTAGAATATTTTGGAGATTGAAAATAAGATTGCTTGCTAGGCAATGCAACATTCTCCTATCATATTTCATTGCTGGTAGTCTTGTTTTCTTCAACAACACTCCAATAGATAGTTAGCTTCTACAAGGCACCCTCTATTAATCGATAAACTAGATCAGTTATTTAAGAAGGCATCTCTAAATATGGGCAATTAAGCATTCATCACATTAATCTCAATCCTTCATAAGAGAAACTTTTATGAGTTGAATTCAAAACAGATCTTGCTTACAAGTAACCAGGGAATTAAGCCAAATCAACCCTCAACGTGGCTCTGGTGTGGGCTAATATTATCAGCTGAAGTTGACGGAAATGTACCATTGCCAACTTCAAGGGTTAAAATAGTCACAAAGTACTGCAAAAATACCTTGAGAACAATCTCTAACATGTTGGTCATCCTAGTCCACTACAAGGTGAGAGTATTCTAGAAGATAAGGTCACTGCTGCTGTTCTTAAAACTTTTTCCAATCTGCACCATATACTTCTGTTATAATATCTGAAAAGATATGATCAGATGCGGGTCTAAAACTTAGGTTACTTGTTGATAATGAAACCTTGAAATCAACAAACGCTTCCACATATGTAAGTCATGCCTTGGAGAATTAATGTTGGCTTTTACATATGTTTATGCATGTGTCTCCATTGAGGGTACCCAAGTGTAGAAGCTGGCTTGAGAAGCATGAATTCGATCAAATAAGGATACTACATGACCTTGAATCGGGCATTAGTCCATGCCTCCCCATTTTATGATATATTTCATATGATTCATGGACCATTTTGGCCTTAGTATAAATACTGATCAATATATCGAAAAAACATAATTACTGGACCCAAATGCACTATAAGTAGAATTAATCATCTCAAAAATCTCAGAGGCTGAATCATCTTTTCATAAATGGTAAAGCAAATAATGGGCACAACCGTAGATTATCAAACTACAAAATCATCTCTAACAACCAGAAATGTCAGCAGGCTGAATTTTCTCTCTCATTCATGAAGTGTCAAGTTTTGAACTACAACCATAGTAGCAATCAGATCCAAGATTTACAAGTTACGGTCATCATGCCTGTACCAAATAAAGGAAAGGTAGCAAACATGGGATACTTTTTTTTTGAGACACATAGGCAATACAAGAACCTCAAGAACAAAGATTGAAATGCTTATTTACTGTTGATATTATGGTAGTTGCAGGAGGTATTTACCTCCACGTGTAAACCTGACGAGGATATAATACTCCGGGAAGCAAGAAGAAACCCTAATGAGTTGGCTAATAACCATAGAAGACTTGTTGGCTCAAGAAGATAATTTATATGAAGTTATTAGCCTCCAAGAGAAGAAGTCGGCCAGAAATAATAATATATACTGAACAGACAGATACCCAGAATGAGAAGTCGGCCCAGGCAGTTAGCCAGAATTAGTATAAATACAGGAGGCCAGTTCTCATTCTGGCAGGTAGTCTCAGAGTTGCAGAGCAGCACTTGTGCGCACTGCAGTTGCCCAGTTTCTGCGTAGGTTTGGAGGACAGCTGTCGTTGCAGCTGCTGCAGCTAGCAGTTACGCTTGGACTATCTCTTGGCTAGGGTTTGGACTATCTGATCAACTCTTGTTGATGCGCTATCCTTGGGGAAAGGTGCACTACTCTTTGTTTGGCTATCTAGCCTAGGGTTTGCTTCCGGAGTGATTCTCTGTCAAGGTTAAGGTGCTCGGAGGGTGGCTTCGGCCTATGGTTGGGTGACAAGGGTATTGTCAATGGTAAAATGAGCACATCCACTTATATTCTAACAAGTTATGGGCCCACACCTCCTTCATTCAGTCTAACCGCTGAAAGGAAACACAGCCGTAAGGATATTAAGCTCGTTGAAGAACTGCCGCTAGGGTTTCTAGCAGGAGCAGTCACCATAGCACTGCCGCTAGGGTTACTAGCAGGTGCAGTTGCAGAAACCCTAATCCTCTTGTTAAGGCACCTTAAATGAAGGGATTGACCTAATCTTCGGATAGATCAGTGCACCCTAGCCTAGTGCATCTCC
Organism: Picea mariana; assembly: GCA_032191745.1. NCBI lineage: Eukaryota > Viridiplantae > Streptophyta > Pinopsida > Pinales > Pinaceae > Picea > Picea mariana. The sequence continues at coordinate 4,326 of JASDQU010264987.1, forward strand.
TGGTACTCTCAGAAAGCCAAGACGTGAAGTTTGAGATTTTGGTCAAATCTAGGGTTGACCAAGTCAAAGCAACCATGACTTATTCTATGAAGTCAAAGAACAAGTTAGATGGAGCTTCTAACTTTAGAGTGTAGAAGACAAGGATTGATCTCATCCTTGCCAAGAATAAAGTGTTGGATATCATGAAATGAAAGATCGTGAAACCAGAGTTTGAAGAAGGGAAAGAGAAGGAACCGCAGAACATTGCAGCTACGGAGAAGTTCAAAGATGATGACATCAATGCTATGAGTATCATAGTGGAATCTATAAAAGACCACTTGATACCCTACATCGCCCATCTTGACTCATCGAAGAAGATTTACGATACCCTAACAAATCTCTTCTCGGTCAGAAACATTGGACAAGTTATGAGTCTGAAGAATCAACTCCATGACATGAAGATGAATGATGAGGACAACATAACATCATATTTTGTGAGAATCTCTCAGTTAGGAGATCAACTACAAGCTATTGAAGAGATCATCTCAGAGAAGGAATCGGTAAACATAGTACTCAATGGTCTTCCCAAGATCTGGGATGCATTTGCCGCAAGCATGAACACAAGGAAGGAGTATCCAACATTTGAAGAACTTTGGACTTGCTGTGCTCAAGAAGAATCAAGGATCAGTGCAAAAGAGAAACCCCAAAAGAAGTACGATGCTCAAGCCTTCACAGCAAGATTCAAGAATTTCAGGAACAAAAGGAAGTTTGGTTCAAGGAGGAAGCCAAATCAAGAGAAAGACATTTTAGAAGTACAATGCTTCAACTGTCGAAAGTATGGCCACTACAAGAATCATTGTCCCGAGCTAAAGAAAAGGAAGGAGAAACACGAAGCATCAGTTGCCGAAGAAAAGGAACCTACAAAGAAGACTAAGCAGGATGAAAGAGACTTCTTCTTCTGAAGGTAACAATACTCTTCTTGTTCCTTGTACATATCTTGTTTGCATCGTCTCTGTACATATCTTGTATATCTATCTCTTGGAAGATAATGTGTTCCAAGAAGAACTATACTGATGGAAGAACAACAAGATAAGGATTGATATCATTGGATAATACATGAAAGACTGAAATACATCAAGCAAATCATGTGGAAACTATTGCAAGATAAGCCAAATAAATCATGAAGAGACTTAGAAGAAGCAAAGAGAGAAAGAAGTCAACAATCAAGAGGAAATTGGAGAAAGACTTATGATGTTTTGTAGAAGACAACAAGACATAAGCGTGGACTCTGTTAGACAGAGAGAGCCAACTATATATTGCAGAAGACAATAAGGAGGCAGACAGAAGCGTGGACTCTGTTAGATGGAGGGAGCCGATTATATGCACTCATACATGAAGCAAGGATTAGAAAGGAGCTAATCCTATGATCCATTGAAGATGATAAAGTATATATCCATGGTAGTAACCATGAAAGACAGTACGTGCTCAGTTCAACCTCAGAAGAAGTCTTCTTCGAAGAGAAGCCTTAAAGTATCCCTGGTTGTCCATCCAGATCTGTGATCCTATGATGAAAGAAAGAAGTGGAATCCTTAGGGCATGGAATCTATAAGAAAATCCATGGACCCAAAAGCTAAAGAAAAACATGAGGAAGAACATGAAGATTCCAAGGAAGAAGAGAAGCCTGAACAACCAGTCATTGTATCGAGAATCACAAGATTACCAGCCTAATATGAAAGCAATCAAGCCAAACTGAAAGTTGTGACGAAGAACAGTGTACGAAAGACTTATGAATGAAAGCATTGCAAGATCCAGAACTAGAGGTTCTCCCATATGGAGGGAGAAGACTATGATTGCTCATTCCGGTAAACCAAACATACCTCTACATGAGTCATTATATCATCCATGGGTTGGAGTGCTACATCAAGATGAATGCAAAGACTGTTCTCTAGAGCAANCAGCCTAATATGAAAGCAATCAAGCCAAACTGAAAGTTGTGACGAAGAACAGTGTACGAAAGATTTATGAATGAAAGCATTGCAAGATCCAGAACTAGAGGTTCTCCCATATGGAGGGAGAAGACTATGATTGCTCATTCCGGTAAACCAAACATACCTCTACATGAGTCATTATATCATCCATGGGTTGGAGTGCTACATCAAGATGAATGCAAAGACTGTTCTCTAGAGCAATTGAACAAAGAACATATGAAGAGCAACCTCAAGACTTTGAGGCATACCAGAAAGAGACCCTTGTATACAAATGGAAGTAGATAACTTGGTGGAGAACCTCCAATGCACAACAAAAGTGTGGTGAAGATTCTCTATAACAGAGATATTATATCAAGATGATTACTCAATAGATCAGATCTCATGATGACAGAAGAAGTGCCAAATGGATATGTTCCAGTTTTTCCAACAATGATATACTCTATTGATCAGAGCTACATGAAGCCTTCAGAGAAAACCAATGTTCCATATTGAAGTACATTTGAAATCAAGCATTACATTATCCGTGATGAAGTACAGAAAGGAGAAAGTGGCTCTCCAATACATATCTCCATAGATGAGCAGATAAACAGACATCTTGGTAAAGCTTCTATCCAAGATGAAAGAGTTTGCATACTCAAGTTGCAGCTCGTGGAGACAACTTCCTATTGAAAAAGGAAGAGATGACTCCCAGGTTGGAAGGGAGCACTGATATGTATTGATTTATGGACATTCATTTTTCAGTTTGAAAAATGGTCCAGGATGAGCAGTTTCCTTTCCAGTTCGGAAAGTGGATTGAGATTTCTGACAGACAGTGATTTCCCATTGTGGTTAACATGGGAAATGGTCTAGATTGCTGATGTATCATAGGCAACGAATTCCCATTGTGGTTAACATGGGGAGTGGTCTAGGGAAGTCTCTCTTCTTGAGGGTTACTCAAGAAGATTGGCCCGCCTCGCCGGACAACGATTTCTCATTGTGGTTAACATGAGGAATGGTTTGTTTTGGATGTTGATACAAGACAATCTTTTCCTCTTGTGGTTAATAGGGGAAATGGTTCGGACATTCATTCCTTAGGGTTTATACATTCTCTTCAGGGTGCACTTTGATTAGTGTAGGAGGAATGGCCCAGGGTGGGGAATGGTCCAGGCTCAACAATCAGGGACAAGCATTCCTTAGGGTTTATACATTCTCTTCAGGGTGCACTTTGATTAGTGTAGGAAGAATGGCCCAGGGTGGGGAATGGTCCAGGTTCAGAAGACAGGACAATTATTCTTCCTTNTATATCATAACATTGTTTCTGTGCAGGTTGATATCAGATGATTGTTATGAAGACTGTATGACAGTAGATGTATACTACTATGGTGGATGTGTTCCATTGTTCGTGACTATACGTTGTTGATCAAGTACTTGTGTGTTACTTGGTGTGGTAGTGTACCACTGGATTGTAGTTATGTACTACTATGGATAGACAAAGTTGTGTTCTATTTTGTTTTGATTGCCTTGAATACTATCAACAGTATTGGAAATGATTATCAGTTAGATGGATAATCAAAGGACAGAGATTTCCCAGACGGAAAATGGTTTAGAGCATTTACTCTTCTAGATTAGAAGAATGGCTCTTGTATCACTTTGTGGAGTGAGCATCATGTCTAATTAATCAGATAGAGTATGGTTTCGAGAGATGATGCAACTAATGACACTGATGATGATGATGGTGCTCATGATCTAGTCATGATGTTGATGCTACCGGGTGAATGGTATGTTTTTGTGCTCAAGACCATTACCTGTAATACCTCCCTAGCTAGGAGGGAGTGTTGATATTATGGTAGCTGTGGGAGGTATTTACCTCCACGTGTAAACATGACGAGGATAGAATACTCCGAGAAGCAAGAAGAAACCCTAATGAGTTAGCTAATAACCCTAGAAGACTTGTCCGCTCAAGAAGATAATTTATATTAGGTTATTAGCCTCCAAGAGAAGAAGTCGGCCAAAAATAATAATATACTCTGAACAAACAGATACCCAGGATGAGAAGTCGGCCCAGGCAGTTAGCCAGAATTAGTATAAATATAGGAGGCCAGTTCTCATTCTGGCAGGTAGTCTTAGAATTATAGAGCAACACTTGTGCGCACTGCAGTTACCCAGTTTCTGCGCATGTTTGGAGGACAGTTGCCGTTGCAGTTGCTGCAGCTAGTAGTTACGCTTGGACTATCTCTTGGATAGGGTTTGGACTATCTAATCAACTCTTGTTGATGCACTATCCTTGGGGATAGGTGCACTACTCTTTGTTTGGCTATCTAGCCTAGGGTTTGCTTCTGGAGTGATTTTCTATCAAGGTTAAGGTGCTCGGAGGGTGGCTTTGACCTATGGTTGGGTGACAAGGGTATTGTCAATGGTAAAACGAGCACATCCACTTATATTCTAACAACCAGAAATGTCAGCAGGTTGAATTTTCTCTCTCATTCATGAAGTGTCAAGTTTGGAACTACAACCATAGTAGCAATCAGATCCAAGATTTACAAGTTACGGTCATCATGCCTGTACCAAATAAAGGAAAGGTAGCAAACATGTGATACTTTTTTTTTGAGACACATAGGCAATACAAGAACCTCAAAAACAAAGATTGAAATGCTTATTTACTCCTTCACAAGCCTGTAGATTTTACAAATAAAATATATAAAGAATTTTCATAAAGATCTAATTTGACCAGTAAACATATTTTAACAAAAGAACACCCCTGTCACAAGCTAGAACCAGAAACTGAACTACAAAGACAAAATTTATAGACCAGAACAGAGTTTTTTTACTTATCTTTTGAAATTGCAGACCAACCACCAACTAAGCGAGTTCTTGCCACCACACTGTAGGAAAATCCACAGCGAACGCCACCTCCTAGCTGGGCTATGATACCACCAGGGCGAAGCAGGGATAGTTAACACATAAATTTAGGCTCTAATCAATGTTTTCCTCTATAGATTTCTTGATGACAAATCAGTCTTATGGCACCCACATACCTGCCCCACACAACACAATGAGTATTTCCTTCTCAGTTGTTCAGTACCTCAGAAATTACTCACTCTCTTGCTATTCAGTGTGTGCATGGAAGGTCCAGACTGTGTCTCAAGTGTCAATATAGTTTTCCATGTTTTCTTGGCTTCTACTCAAGGTTACCAACTTCCATTCATGGCGGGTTGGTCCATGATGGGTTTGGATCTCTTTCTCCAATGTGTAACCCCTCCAAACTCCTCTCTAACCATTTTCTTCCAAACTTCTTCTTCCTATTCGAATTTGTTTCTCATGCATAATGGATAGAAAGTTCAAACTCATTCCCCTCCTAGTTCCAAGAATGTAGGGGAGACAATTTGCTAAAATTTAGGAGTTGTGGCTTAGATTGAGGAGTTGGTTTCCTCCACTCCTCTTAACTCATTTTGATTTGAATTTCAAATTTGAAAATGGGTGAGGGTTCAAGATAACATAAGTAGGTGATTTAGGCATAAGACCCCCCTTAGACTCCCTCAGCTTTCCCCTCTTGTGGTATCATAGCCTTTGTAGGCACTCAAGCTCAACTGATTTTGGTCTTCTTCTTTATTAACGACAAAACAAAATGATGTACTTATAGCACCATGATATGGTGTCAATGTAGCAAAGTTATAAAGCGTCCATGCAAAGTATTTAAGCATTTAATTACAAATAATTCCAAGATTAAAATTTGGGATATTACATCCCCTCCCCCTTGGAATAACATTGTCCTCGATGTTATTTATTGAAGCAATGTCTATTGTGAAAATAGGGATGGATATGCCTCTCTCATGGCATCCTCCATCTTCCAAGTTGCCTCATTTGGGCCAAAGTGATTCCATTGCACTTTTACCCAAGCGATGGCTCAGTTCCGGAGCATTGTGACTTTCCTGTCTAGTATGCACAGGGGCTTTGACTAGAAATCTCCCTCTGGTTCCACCTGGATAACATTCCAATCGATAACATGATTAGAATCAGGTACATATTTTTTAAGCAAAGATACATGAAAACATTATGTATTTTAATATTAGAAGGCAAAGCAAGTTTATAAGCCACTGGTCCCATCCTTTCCAAAATTTCAAATGGTCCTTAATATATGGGTGCAAGTTTTGCATAGGCTCCAAGCTTCAGTGAACCCTTGTGCGGTTTCACTTTAAGATACACATGCTCGCCGACTTTGGATTCTTTATGAGTCCAGTTTTTTTCTGTGTAAATCTTTTGTCTATTTTGGGCTGTCTTCAAGTTTTGTTTAATATTGATGATTTCTTTCTCCATGTCTTTCAACATTTCCGATACAAGCTTGATTCTATTTACTAGGTTTTTCCATATTATAGTTGTATTACACCTTCTTCCATATAGTGTCTCAAAAGTGCTCATCTTTAAAGATGCTTGGTAACCATTATTATAGGCAAACTTGACCAAATGTAGGTATTCCTCCCATTTACTTTGTCTATTCATGACGTACATGCGAAGCATGTCTTCCATTATTTGGTTTGTTCTTTACGTCTGCCCATTTGACTATGGATGATAGGCAGTGCTAAAATTTAACTATATACCCAAGCCTTCGAATAGTCCTTTCCAAAATCTTGATGTAAACTTTAAATCTCTGTCAGATATGATTGTGGTAGGTATTCCATGCAATCTGAACATTTCTTTCATGAAAATATCTGTAATATTGACTGTTTTAAATGTGGACTTTATAGGAATGAAGTGAGCATCCTTGTTCAATTTGTCCACAACAAACATGATGGAATCATGTTGTTTTACTGTCTGCGGTAATCCTCTGATAAAGTCCATGCTGATCACTTCCCATTTCCATTTAGGAATGGGTAAAGGTTGCAACAATCCTGCTAGATGTCTATGTTCTGCTTTGACTTGTTGACATTCCAAGCATCTTGCAATATAGTTTGCAATTTCATTTTTCATTCCAGGCCAAAAATAGTATTTCCTTACTGCAGAAATCATTTTTTGGTAACCTGGATGTCCTTAGTAAGGTTTATTGTGCATTTCATCCAAGATAAGTATTTTTAACCCCTCTGCATTAGGGATGTACAATCTGTCCTTATAGATCATCAATCCTTCTTCATTTATCTAATAGCCATCAAATTTTTGGTTTGGTGGCTCTTGTTGTCGGCCTTCCTTTGCTTGTAGAAAGTACTCATCCTTATTCAAGGCCTCTTTTATCTTGGACTTTAGATTAGATTCACAAGTGTTGATAGTTGCCAAGTGTATAGCCTGCAAACTTCTACTAAGTGCATTTGCTACCTTGTTCTCTTTTCCCTTTATCAATAATTTGTAGTATCCAACCGGTCCCATAAATGACCTTATATTAGTCACATTCTTTGGAGTGGACCAGTTCATAATGGCCTTGATCTTTTCTAGATCAACTGATATTCCTTGCTTTGATATGATGTGTCCTAAATATTGTATCTACCTCTGATATAAATCACATTTACTGAACTTGGCATACAGTTGATGTTATCTTAGTGTCTCCAAGACCAATATGAGATGTTCCTCATGTTCTTCTGTTTTAGAGTAGATAAGGATGTCATCGTTAAAAACGAATACAAACTTATCCAGATATTTGCTGAAAACATTATTCATGAGACAAATGAAGGTAGCTGGTGCATTGGTAAGTCTAAATGGTACCACCGTGAACTCATAATGACCGTACCTTGTTTTGAAATCTGTCTTATGAATATCCTCATCTTTAATTCTGACTTGATGATACCCTAATCTCATGTCAATCTTTGAAAACACTTTTTCTACTTGTATTTGATCGAAAAAATTATTAATTCGGGGCAAAGGGTACTTGTTTTTCGTTGTCATTGTGTTCAACTGTCTATAGTGAATGCATAGTTGAAGAGTACCATCCTTTTTCTTCACAAACAATACAGTTCCTCCCCAAGGTGACACACTTGGTCTGATATACCCCTTGTCTAACAAATCCTGTATTTGCATCTTGAGTTCCATCAGTTTAGGTGTACTCATTATGTATAGAGCTCTTGATATAGGTGCAAAACCAGGCATGAGATCAATTCAGAAATCAATATCTCTTTTAAGAGGTAGACCTGGTAGCACTTCTGGAAAGACATCCTTAAATTCTTGGAGTTTTGGATAGTCTTCAATATTTGACTCTTTGTTTTCTGTTGACTCCAATACATGAACTGCATATAAGTGACAACCTTTTTTGGCACTCCTTTTTAACTGTAAGGCTGAAATTTGTCTGATAGAAATAGTTCTCATAGTGCCTTTCACTAAACTTGGATTCCCTTCATTATATATGCATTAAAGGTCTTATTGTAGCAATCCAACTTTACTTTATGTGTTGTCATCCAATCCATGCCAATTAAGGCATCATACGAACCCAAAGGTAAAATATTCAAATTCACCCTTGTGAGGAGTCCGTTCATTTCCACTGGGCAATCTTCTATCAATTCACTAACTTTTCTCTTTACTCATGTAGCCAATTGAACAAACTAGGATATCTTGTGTTTTCTTTTTTGAAGGATACATCATACATGTATCAACAATATTAGGTGAAATGTAGCTATGACTAGATCCATGATCAATTAGAATAGAAATATCTTTCTTAGCAATCTTACCATCAACTTCCACCACTGATGCCTGGTGGTCTTGTACATTGGGATGGGTGTTTCATTGCTTGATATCCTGCTTGAGTTATCTCTCTTTTATACACAGTAGGTCTATATATCAAGTTACTTTTCAGTCCATGCATTTTCAGTTTCGATATATTGAAAATACAAAAAAAATAGGCATTTTGCATTGCTTGGCATTTTTTGTCTTTTGAGTTTTATCATTAGCTTAGTGCATTCAGTGAAATATTGCATTTTTATTTCTGAATCGCTCGTGATGAGACCCCCTTTCCTTTGGCCATGCAACCAAAGGTCACTGCCCTGGCTTGGTGACCAGATAGTGGCAATGTCACACTGCTAAATACCTATGAACATAATGGGCGGGCTCGTGATGAGACCTCCCATCCTCTTGGTTAGGTCTTGTTTTATTATTATTATTTTTCTTAGGGTCCCTTTAGTTTCTTATCGAGAGGCCTTTTATTGCCTTCTCGGGGATCCCCTGGGCGAAGCATCTCTAGGTTTTATTCCCTGTGGCTTTTATATTTTACCAGCTACTTTTACCCCCTGGGCCTTTAGCCCCTTCTTCCCACAAGACAAGATGTAGCCCTGAAAGGTCA
>JASDQU010264988.1:2546-15384 GCA_032191745.1 Picea mariana
GCCCCTGAACCCCCGCTAGGGGCCTGCTTTCCTGTAGAGGGGGTACCCCCCCTCTACACTCCCCCGTGTGGAAGAGTGTACATACTTATGGGGTGTAAATACTTCATGGGGTATAAACACAATTGAAAGTAAAAGACCTCTGAATCAGGAAAATAATTAGGCTCCACAACCAACAACCTTCAGTATGGTGAATGCTACAATTTCACACAAGACTTATGGATCCTATTTACAAAAATACATGACACAAAAATCCAATAAAAAAAAACAATACATTTTATTTATTTATTTTACCCATGGGAATTGATAAGTGGTAAGTATCTGAAAGCACATACCATTAAAGTCTCATTCTCGGTCTGGAATGACCCTTGATGGTCTCACACATACTTTCCCTCAGTCTCGGATGACCCTCGACGGTCTCAATGCCCTAAGTCTTGGATGGTCTAAGTCTCGGATGGCCTCAGTCTCGTATGCCCTTAGTCTCTGCAATGCCCTCAATCCATGCAATGCCCTCACTCTCGGGTGCTCTCAATGTCTCAATGCCCTCAATTCCCTCAATTCCCTCCATCTCTGCAATGCCTCTCCACTCATACATGCGAGGATAATGTTATGACTACTTTGGCTGCTCTCTCGGTCGTGATTGGAAATGGGCGCGGGGATAGTGTTTTGTTTTGTTTTGTGTGGTGTTTTGTTTTTGTTTTTTTTTTAATAATGTTTTTTAATTATTATTTTTTAATTTAATTAATATATAATTAATATACATTATATAATATATATTGTTTTTCATTTTTATTTTTTATGTTTTGATATTATTATTATTTTTTTTTTTTAATGTTTTGATTCACCATGTACAAGTCCTCAGGTCACCACAGAAGACCATGGATGGGTCACAAGACCTTAGTTATCATCAAAGAATGAAAACAAGTGCCTTATAATATTGTTGAATATTTTGAAGCTCAAGATCCTTGAACAAGTCCTCAAACCAACATAACAAAACTTTGGCCTTTAAGAGGGATATAGGCATCACGATTAGTTTTTTTACATTGAAAATGGGTGTAGAGGCATAAACATGTAAAGTTGGAAACAATGGCCTAAAGCCACAAATAAACCTTCTCAAGCTCAACCACCATCGAAAACACCTAAAATCCATGACGTGAGTCCTCTCTAGGGAGTCTTTGGCATCCAAGTTGAATATGGGTGACATTATGAGGTCTTCTTCATCATGGATGGGTCTTAGTTCGTTCATGACCTGTGTAACATATCATTCACCTCAAAGGACCCTTGTAGGTTATTTTTGGAATATTTGAGGGATACAAGTACAATACAAGGGGTCTTGAGGGCTTAACATGTAGGTTAAGGGGGAAAGAAGGGTATTAAGCCTTAACTCATGAACCTTCTTGATCTCAAATGCGATGGTTAGGTTTGGAGGAAAAAAATTGGACCTATTTATTCCCTAAACATCACTTCTTAGGATCAATCACCATGAACAACACCTGCAAATTACCATAACACAAGCCCTATGCATAAAAAATTTACATGGTTAGACTAGACATGTGCCTTGAATGAGTGTAATAACATATCTTCTTATATATAAAAATTCCCTCATTATAGCAAGTCTTTCACTCTGTATTTTTACAGTCTCTGTACATTACTTTCATTAATATAAATCATGTATTGTTGTATCTCTCTATTTCTGACAATTTTTATGAGTATTTCATTGTAATATCTCTACTTTCATTTCATTCCGAAAATAATCTAGATCAACATGAAATATTTCTCAAACCACCAAACCTTTATAAAGTACCTTCATCCTTGAGTAGGATATGGGTACCAATAGGAGGCTTTTCACATAAGGGATGGGTCTTGGGATATTGTCCCAAAATGAAGCTTATAGGGAACTGATCCCTGAACTAGGCCTTAAAACACCACACAAACCAAAATCATTGTCCTCATTCTGGGATATGGACATTATTGAGAGATTTTGTGTACTTGGCATGTGCCTCATGGCCTTGATCATCGTTGACATAGGAAAATAAGGTCCATAGTACCTAAGCTAATCTTCTAGGATCACAATTCATTAATGACACCTCAAACCATCACATAAACCCTCTAGATATAATATTTATCCTATGAATGATATATTAGCATCCTTAGAAAGTTTTAGGCATAAGGGATGGGTCTCAAGACCTTAACCATGGTCATGGGAGAAAATAAAGGGTATTAGTACCTAAATGAATCTTTTAAGGCTCATGATCCATGAATGAGTCCTTGAATCGCAACACAAGCCATTTAGAGTGGATATTTGGTATGTGCTTCAAATACAGGCGCCATTAGGAGGTTTTGTACACCAAGTATGAGTCTTGGGGTCTTGACCATGGTAAATGGAAGAAATAAAACATATCAAGTCTTATATAAATATTGTAAGGATATTTTTCATTAATGTGTCCCTAAAGCACCAAATAGGCCCTCAAAAAGGGGTCTTTGATCTCTATTAATTGGGATATGGGAACTTATAAAAGGTTTTGCATACTAAGGATACAATTTTTTATGCATCAAGGAATAGTATCAAGGCCTTAACCATGGTTGGGGGATAAATATAGGTAATTAGACACTAAATGAAGATTATAGGGCCATTGGACCATGATCAAATCCTTGATCTATGACATGGGTCCTCTAAAAGGAATATTTTTCATACAAATAGGAGATGAGTTCCATTAAGGGAGGAAAATAAGTTCCTTGACCCCTAAATGAATCTTATATATCTTATTGGACATGAAATATTCCTCAAACCACCATAAAACCCTCCATAAAGTACATTTTTCCTTAAGTGGGATATGGTTACCATTTCATAGGTTTTATAACAAGATATGGGTCTTGGGCCATTTGCCCAAAAATAATCCTCTAGGGCCCTTTTTCTTAAACTAGGTCTCAAGCCACCACACAAACATGGATCATTGGCGTCTTGGTTAGATATGGTAATGATTGAGATATTTTTCATACCATGCATGGATCTCAAGGCCTCAACCATAGTCAATGAAGGAAAACAAGAGATATAGGATATAAATTAATATTTTAGGGTTCATAATCCATTAATGACACCTTGAACCACCACACAAACCGTCATATGGAATCTTTGTACTCCAAATGAGATATAGGCACCATTTGAAAGTTTTAGACACAAGATATGGGTCTTAGGACTGTGACCATGATCATGGAAGAAAATACATAGTATTAAGGCCTAAATAGTATTAGGACTGTGAGCATGATCATGGATATCCAATTTCCCTGGATATCCAACAATAGAGCATGAAGATAGATGAAGGATAAAAATGCAAACCATCCTGAACCAAAAATGGAGAAATACCTAGAGAAACCATTGTCTATTGGAAAGAGTGCACCAAGAGAACTGTGAGCCAAACAATTATCCACTAGAGAGGGAATGACAAGAGTGAAAAAATTAGTAAATACCTTCAATACCATGAAACCCATGAAGGAATCAACACATAAGCCTCTACTAAGAAAGAACAATCCAGAAGTAGAGCACAACAAACAATCCTCCAATATATCCACAAGAGGCCAAGAAACAATACGCCCATCAAGACTTCATCTTGCCATTAATAACAAGGAGATCATTCCCAAGATAGATAATTCATTCATCGTGTACCTTCAAATCCCTTAGCAAATAGTTTCCCATGAGATGGCTATGTGAAACCTTAATATTACTGACAACACCACCCAAATTTACCATCTGACACTATACTCTCCCCTCTGTGCCTCACACTTCCACAATGTATAGTCTCCCCTCCTAAAGAAGATCCGTCGAATTGGTAACTGTTGGACAGGTAGTTTGAAGAACAAAGAATGAGGGTGCGTACAAAAGCAAGTAGACACACAAAATCAGGAAGAGCAACAATCGAGAAGGTAAAAGCATCATGCACATGCAAAGACAGGAAAAAGCACACCAGAACAATGAGTTGTCATGATTTTTCATATGGTTTTGGGGGATAAACAAGTAGGGTTTTGAGCCCTAAATTCTATGAATATCTAATGGGTTAGATAGATTAGGTTGTTGTTGATACTGAGAGAATCGACTAGGAATGAGAGAGAGTTTGTTTCTAGAGGTGTAGGAAGATTTTTGTAGAGAAAATATTGCACTTCAGAGCGGCTACGAAGAATAGAGAAGTACTCGTGATGTATCTATTTTAAGAACAATGCGCAAGCCTGAGATGAATTGCACAAAGAATAATAAAGAAGTCAGTCGTTGTGGATGTAGCCCAAAGTTGGGTGAACCATGTTAATGACTTTGTTTGAATTTATTTTTATGTGATTATCCATGCATGTTCTAGTTATGCATAACTAGACCTAGATCTGTGTAGTAGATGATTGATGCGCAGTAAATATGAATGTTACAGTGAATAATTTATGTTGCAATATGTGTTACAATGATGTCGTATGCTTAAATTTTACCAATTAATCAAGGGAAAGAGATACAAATAATGTACACAGGGTAGATAAGTAATAATAAACATGACGATAGCCTCCTATCTCCTCATCCCTCTAGAAACTTGGTTCATGCAACCCCAATAGACGCCTCGGGTGAGACTTCACTTTCATGCAGGTGATGCCAAAAGGGCCGGTGTCTATAGGATTTGTTGGTTAGATAAATTGAACCTAGGGTCTTAGAACCGCACACCAACAAATGGTTTTGTTGTCGAGACCCAAAATCTATGATTTAGGGAATTTTTTGGAGGCCAACTAAGAAATATATCTCATAATGGATAGAAGGGAAGGAATGAAAAATTTCTCAAAAAGATAATAGAAACCCTTGGATGAGCGATGAGCAATGTATGCGAAGGTATGTGTAAACAGAACTTCATGATATTTTCTTTTGTGAATTTTCGATTATCTTAATCGAGTGGTATGAAATATTAGTGGAAAACACTGGAGGTACTAAACTGTAGCACCGAGGAGTTGGACTCCTAAGTTAGTAAGGCAGTTAAACTCTATAAGTAATAAGACTTCTCATGAAATTTATTTTTGGTTGGATGGTATATTAGGAAGTTATATTATAGAATTTGCAGTGGATTGTACACATTCATATAGTGTTGCAGAGAGGGATTTCTTCAAGGGTCCACGCGAAAGGTTTATGAAATCATTGGGTACCTGGATAAAGATGTTGTTGTGTGACAAGTGTGTGATGACAATGCGATCTAATTTCTAAGGGGATCTGCACACATAGGGGAACCGGGGGATGACAAGAGGATAGTTTGAAGGTAAGAAAGAATGAAGGAAGTAATGAAGAAGCAAGAGAGGGAGTGAAAATGCAAAGAAATGACTAAGTTGTATCAGAAGAGGAAGACAAGTTTGGAGTACTTTCCAGTGGAAGAATGTACAAGAGGTTGACAGAGTAGCAGTAGCCAGAGTAGTGGAAGTAGTGCGTTGTTTCAGATTCAACCAACATCGTCAACCAGTATTGCAGGACTACTACCACACATTCACCGGTCGTTGATTCAACATAATTTTTCATTGTAGCCTTCAACTTTGGAGGTTGCAATGAAGTTGGAATCATCTCCTGTAAGGGACAGTGGAGGGATGGTGCAAATCCAGACATAGTTAGCTTCATTGACGATTCAATTGGAAGAGCTTACAAAAGGGAAGGAGACGATGGAACAAGTCTGGTGTACCAAGTGTAAGACTTGTTACCCCCTAGCCTAGGGGTAACTAAGGAGATCATGTATCAAGGCCTACAGGTTGTAGAAATGGAATTTCGAGACCCACATGGATAGAGCATAGCCCTAAAGGGCCCCTCTTTTATTCTTCTATGCATCCTACATATCACCAACAACAACTTCCACCACATCGACCTAGTACCAGAAGACAGTGGGTCTTTCTCCATGAGGTAATGTGTCCAAGTATCATAGTATGTATCAGTCTGATATTTGAAGCACTTGAATATGTTGCAATTAATATTTCTTGATTTTAAAACGTTTGCTTGGAATTTATGCTCCTTGCCTTTTTTAAACCTGGGGAGGGTGACATGGTGCCCTAGTAAGTTGGTTTCCCTTAGGAATAGGTTGTCCTTGGATGGTTCCTTGAAGAGTCATCATATGTCCCTTACCACACTTGTCACTTTCCATGCTCTATCCTTTTCACCTCCTCACCTTTTGGGAATTTCGGGTGCACTGACCCAAGAAGGGATTGTACCTTACCTAATGGGAAGAAGGGGCTAAAAGACCAGAGGGTAAAGGTAGCAGGGAAAAGACAAAAGACTATCATTCACCTTTGAGATGATTCACCCAAATATCCCTGAGAAAGTAGTGAAACGCTTCTCCATAACAAATAGGGGGCCTGCAAAAATAATCACTTGGATTATTATTTGGGGGATAGGATGTCTCATCACGAGACAACCTATCCTCGCCCAATATTATCCACCTATCACACATCCAATGCTAATCCACCCACTCCCCCATCACAACCTCACTTAGCTTCTTCCTCCACATCCAAAACTTTAGTTTGGTGTACCTTTCACAAAACCAATTTCCATCATTCTACGGACTGTTGTGCACTTAAAAATATCTGCACCAATAAGACCTTGATGGCCGAGGTCAATTCAAAATATTTTCCTAAACTTACAGAGACCATTTCCCTCGACAATCCCATAGAAGCCAACCCCTCTCTCATTCTCATGACCAAACCCGAATCAAGTCTCTTGAACATCCCCCTATTCACTCACAACTTCCAAATCAAGACTGAATTATCCACTGTCATTCTCGAAAATGGCAGTAAAAAGAATCTTATATCACAAGATCTCGTCCAACATCTGCAACTCAACAAAACCCCACACCATGATCCTTATCATCTTGGATGGGTCTAAAAGGGAGGTCCACACATCACGATTTCTCATTGTTGCGCGGTCACTCTTGCCATTGGTACGTTCCACAACATTATGACTTGCGATGTCTCCCCCTTAGACTGTGTTGATATCCTTCTCGGTCTTCCTTACCAACAAAACCGACAAGCGATGTATCACACTAAATCTCATTAGTATCATCTTAAAAAGGAGGGACACAACTATGTCCTTACTTCCTCTGATGGCACTTCCCCACCACCCCAAACTGATACAACCGCCACTCACAATGCCATTAATACCCAAAAGGCCTCACTGTGTTTAATCCGACCTCTTAACCAGAGAATCATACTCACCCGACACCCCCCAAATTTTTTCCACTCTTACATGAATTTGCAAATGTGTTTCACCCACCCACCAAACTCCCCCTATGCCAGGACATTGCACATGTCATTGATATCATACTAGGCTCAGTGCTACCCAAAGCACCCGCCTATCACCTAGCGCCCAAGGATGCCACAGAAATAGAATGACAAATTGGCCAACTCCTTGATTCCATCCACATCCAACCTTCCTCTTCCCCTTGCACATCACCAGCCTTCATTATCCCCAAGAAAGACACTTCTGAACAACGTCTTGTTACCGACTACAGAGCCCTAAACAAAGACACAATAAAAAATAGATATCCCCTAACCTGGATCAAAGATCTCTTCGACCACCTACAAGGGGCTTATTTCTTCACAAAGATGGATCTGACTTTGGGATACCATCAAGTGCACATGAAACCAAGTGATATCTGGAAAACAACTTTCAAGGCTAAGTTTGGTTTGTATGAATGGTTAGTCATTCATTTCGTCTTGACCAATGCACCGACCACTTTCATGCAGCTCATCAAAGAAAATTTTTGGCCACATATCAGTAAGATCGTTGTTATTTATCTTGACAACATTCTGTTTTTCAACAGGTCATGGGCGGAACACATGAAACATGTGTGCACAGTCTGGGCATTTCTGCGACAACACCAACTGCAGGTAAAAGAGAAAAAGTCATATTTTTCTCAAAGTTTAGTACAATATCTAGGATTCATTGTAGACTCTACAGGGGTTCGCCCAGATCCTGCACGAGTAAAAGCAAATTTTGAATGGCCAGCACTAACTTCTGCCCGACTTCTCAAAATTTTTATGGGAGGCATCAATTTTTACCACAAATTTGTATACCATTTCTCAGAGTTGGTGTGTCCTTTGCATCAGTAAACTAACAAGGAAAATTTTATATGGTTTCCCGATGTGCACTACCATTTTGATAACCTGAAGCAAGCATTATTCTCTATGTCAATCCTCCACTTACCAGACTTGCTCCAACCGTTCAAAATTGACTCAGATGCTTCTCAATTTGTGATTGGTGTTGTACTTAAACAGGAAGGCCATCATGTCACCTACCATTCAGAGAAACTATCGGCAACAAATCTCAACTACAGTACTTATGACAAGGAATTTTATAGCTTGGTCCAAGCGGTGAAGCAATGGCGCAATTATATTTTGGGAAAAGAGACCATCCTCCACACGGATCATCATCCGCTCATATTCATAAACTCATAGAGCAAGATACAGGAACAACGACATCTCAAATGGGTAGAATATATTCAACAATCTCACCTGGTTATTAAATACAAAAAGGGAACCGCGAACAAGATGGTCTATTTATTAAGCAGACCGCCAACACAATTAATGAATATATTAGCAGTTTGATGTGTAGCTTATGACAATTGGAAAGACATGTATGAAGAAGATCCCAACTTTAAAGAGATATGGTCAGTAGTACAACAACCCACTGTCATCAATCATACACCATTCCTCAATTACACCATTTGGGATGGATGGCTATATCGTCTCAATGAATTTTTTGTTCTGCAATCAGAAGATCGTTTGATACTCATCAAGGAAGCACATGATTCCTCCTATGGTGGTCAGTTCAGGAATGCAAAAGCACTCCTACACCTCCAGTGCCACTTCTATTGGCCCGCGATGTCCAAGAAAGTCGATAGTTTCATCAGAGCATGTGCTCTCTGCTCACAAAGCAAACCATCGCGCCCATGGGAATCGATTTCTATGAATTTCCTGAGTGGTCTCCCGACCACCCTCCGCAAGCATGATGCAATATGGGTTGTGGTTCACAGATTTTCAAAAATGACGCTCTTTCTCCCTTGCCACAAAACAACTTCTGTCGCACAAACGACTGAACTATTCTTCTGATCTGTGAGGCCACATTTGGCCTACCGAGTAGCATCATTTCTGATCGCGACTCTGAATTTCTTAACTCATTTTGGCGTACTATGTGGTCATTACTAGGCTTCCAGCTTATATTTTCCATGACTTTTCATCCATAGACCGACGGGAAAACCAAGGTGGTCAATCAGACCTTGGTTCATGCTCTGTGCAGCTCCTTCGTAAAAAATAAGCAATGGGATGCTTATATTCACATTTTGCAGCATAGCTACAACAGAGCTACAAATTCTTCCACCAACTTTTCCCCATTCAAGGTCTTCTTGGGTTTCCAACCGCTTGCACCCACCGAGCTGCCACTCAATTTGACTCCTTCAGGTTCAGTGCACCAACAAAGATACCAACAAACAACTCAACACACCATCTAGAATTTAGCACAATGACACAAGCAAGTGACCGAATCTTTACAAGTTGCACAAGAGCTTGCCAAACAACATCATGATAAACATCGAACATCGTTGCAATTCCAACTAGGAGACAAAGTTTGGCTACAAATGGACAAGCAACACTTCAAAAGGCAACATCATAAGATGCTTCCTTTACACTATGCACCATACACGATTTTGGATTGCATTGGCGAAAACGCTTATCATTTGGATCTTCCACCACATTTGGGGATTCATGATGTGCTCAACGTCAATAATCTAAAGTTATTCGAGCCACTACTCCTCGAGTACACGGTCACTGTCCTCCATCCAGTGGACAACATTCCATATTTTCAACATCCTTTAGTGCATGATCAAATTATGGATAGTAAGACCAGAACCACTCGAAAACAACAACATGTTTCCTATCTCGTAGGTAGACAAGAAAAATCTCCATCGCAAGCCAAGTGGATGACAACAGAGACAATGCAGCGACGGTTTCCTATGTTGTTGACAAAAGCCAGGATGCTTTCGATTCTAAACAGGGAGGAATTGGACCAATAAGGAAGGATGTCAACCTTCCTTAAAGGGCGCACAACAAGTTCGAGTCATCTGTAACAAGCAAGGAGGAAAGTAGAATAATATTATGTTAGTTTATGTCATTGTTAGTCAGTCCATTTTGTAATAAATCATCCGCCAAGCTAAGTAATAATGGCGATGTCTATTTTCTTTTAATAGTCCGTACTGTCAGTAAAAACGTTGTGGGATATTTCCCTTGCGAATCTAATCATGCAACGAATGTCAGGAGAATAAAAGCATCATTTTACCGTTTGTAGTTTTTGCATTGTTAGGTTAAGAAGAGACGGAAATAACTAATACGATTGATGAAGTTTTGCAGACTCTTGTTTTACCTATCCTTCTGTGTGTGCATTTTCGCTTGTCTCTTACGCTGATAGATAAAGTGAGGATCGTTTTCATTTTTGTTGTTCAACAGTGTGAAAAGGAGAGACTGGGCACCAAAGGAACTGATGCGCATATTTGTTTGTAGGTTGAGCACCCTTACCCATTCTCCCTTCAAGTCGTAGGTTGATAGCGTGTAGCACCAAGAACAAGCATCCACGCTAAGGAGGAGAGGACGAATAGCACACAACGCTCGTTTTTCTTTCTCTGCGTAAGTGACGACCAAACTTTTCCCTTTTCTCTCTTGAACACACCAACGCGCACCTTTGTGTAGCAGAGTCATGTTCCTTTGTCCAGCAGTCGTCCTCCACTCAGATCATTTATGTTCATGACCTTTTCACTATTATCATTCCTTTTTGTTGATCTCACACTACCCTTAGACCGACCGATTCAATGCTTGTACTAAGCTCCTAGTAGTTTTGGTCTCTGTGTTCTATCTTTAGTCTGTGTAGGCCTAGTGCTTGAACCATGACTTTGATATTGTCGTGTAACATACCCAACCCCCTTAGTGCTATTAGGATGGTGGGGTGATTCATGCTTGTTTCCAAATAAGTTGAATCAATGACTTGACATTATTGTGCTATGCTCCATTACGAGATAAGAGTGAAGGTTACACTTTTGTTACTTGCTCAATTATTTAGAAATTTGTTGCTCAAATCAAATTTATGAGCTTATGGATAGGTTTTTCTATTCAAGGGAATTCCAATGCCTATTGTTTTGTTCAAATATGAGCATAGAGCGATAATTTATGGCCTTCTAAAGGTCTTAACAATTTTTCGCTTGTTTACATCATCATGCCTACATGGCAAAAATTTAGCCGAATTGGTAAACTTCCCCTATCATTTTCTAAGGTCCCTTCAACATGCTTGAGGAAATTCTTGGCAGTTTGTATGGTTTAATCTTTCAGGGATTTACTTTTGTTTGTGCTCAATTAATGGCTTAATGGATCTTATAACCAATCTAGACGATTTTCCTTCAAGACGTACACAAAAAAAATTATCAAGGTGATTCATATCTCAAGGGAAACTCTTTAAGGATGGTGCATAGAAGTTTCAAGGACGTCCTATAGCCAATCAACACCATTTTGAGCCTAATGGTTAAGAGCACGCATTTCCTCCTCGAAAATCAGTGGTTTGATCCAGAACACCTCCCTAGAACACTTACAAATAGGAAAGATCTTTTGTCTCACTATAGACCAATTGAAGTAGCCTTCTAAACTTATATTTATAAATATACTATTTTGAAGTAATAATAATAATAATTTATTTTTTCTTTTCAATTAAAAATTAAAAAACATTATAAATTTTATTTTAGTTTTCTAAAATATATAATTAAAATCCTTCTAAATTACTTTAAAAAAAAATATTAAAAAAACCACACACTTAAAAGAATCTCTACTTTCAACTTTTCTCTAAAACATTTTGTGTTTATATTAATTAATTATATATAATATTGGAAAAATCCGATGAAGCCACTTCTTCTACTTTTAACTTTACTCTAAAACATTTTGACTTTATATTAATTAATTATACATAAAACATTTTGATTTTATATTAATTGATTTTTAACCATGGTTAATAGAAAATATCATAACTTATAAACGTTTTGATTGTTAACTTATTTTGAATTTATATTAATTAATTATATTAATTTGATTTTTAACCATGGTTAATGGAAAATCCCATTACTTATAAAGGATTTGATTGTTTACTTAATTCGATTTCAACATGCAATGAAATAAATGTTGGTTGAAGCATGACATACAACTTGCAGGGATGGAATTTGATGGGCAAATTGTCTGTCATAAGGTAACAAATTTCGACAAACCGTTAATCTTCTTCCTTCAATACGTCAAAACGGGCATAACAGTTGTGGAAACCGTCAAATTTGGAGGTGTGTTATGATTGTGGAGGTGTGTTATGATCCGTCAAATTTGGAGGTGTTTTATGATTGTGTTGTTTCGGAATACAGTAGAAAAGGCAATAATAGTTTTTGTTTTGAAGAAGCTTTGGGTAAGGTCTAATTTGGCGAAGAGCGTTGGGATAAAGAAGAAAGCTATAAATATATCTTAAATTCTCGTTCTGCATATCTTTATCAGGGTTTGTAGGTTACAGGTTGGGGTAAAGAAGAAAGCTTTAAATATATCTTAATATCTTTATCAGGGTTTGTAGGTTACAGGTTGGGGTAAAGAAGAAATCTTTAAATATATCTTAATATCTTTATCAGGGTTTGTAGGTTACAGGTTGGGGTAAAGAAGAAAGCTTTAAATATATCTTAAACTCTCGTTCTGCATATCTTTATCAGGGTTTGTAGGTTACAGGTTGGGGTAAAGAAGAAAGCTTTAAATATATCTTAAACTCTCGTTCTGCATATCTTTATCAGGGTTT
>JASDQU010264989.1:0-15205 GCA_032191745.1 Picea mariana
ATGGAGATCAAAGAATTGCTCCATTTGAAGTATCCATGTGATTGGGTTCTTTCCATCAAACTTCCTCATATCAATCTTAGGAACGTGGTTGGTCTTCAAACCAAAGTTGGAGTTTCTCCATTCTTGATTCACCTTCCTTGTGTCCTCATCATGAATTTCATGGGATGAATTTTCATTTTTGGGTGTCTTCTCTGTTACGAAATTTTTCATTACTTTCATGATCTTAGCTTCCATTGAATCCATCTTAGTATCCAACTTAGCTTCCATTGAATCCCTCATCTCTTGTAGTTCATCTTTGGTTATTGTCTTCTTTTGTAAATCATTTATGTCCCTACGCATTTCTTCACCTTCATCAAGAGTCCAATTAGGATTTTCTGGAGGCTTATTTGGTGTAGGAGGTCCCTTTTTGGGTGGCATGTTGGCCAAATATCACTTTTGAGTCTTTATTTTGAGGTGGTTCTACTAGACAATATTTATTCTGTTATATCTCCCAAGTTTCAGCCCTTCTGGGTATGAAACTTTCTTTTAGGTAGTTCTCTGATATTTCTTCTCTGTAATTCCATAGGTCTGATCAAAATTGGATGTGCCAAGTGGAATTTACGGTAACTTCCTCACAACTTTCCAATTTTTGGCCTTTCCAAGAGATCTCACTTGTATAGAATGCCCCGCACAAAATAATTGATATAAAATTCTGAAACTCACACCCAAAATACTAAAGACTGTCCACGATCCAATGCAACTAGTCCCACTCAATTTAGATACTCCAACAAAAAGTTATGCTTGTTTTACCTGGAACACCTTCTTGAGACTAGTCAATAGGACTAGTCATATACCCTATCTTACACAGGGTGTATCTACAAATTTAAGATGATCTAGAATCTAAAATTTTTACCACAGATGCCTTACTAATTTTTGTAAATTTACTCTGGAGTTCAGGGTCTGAAATGTTACAAAAAAAAAATTATAGCGAAAATTCCACAATGACTCATTTCAGGATGATTCCAGAACCCTATCTTGTACAAGTTGTATCTCTGAAAGTATAATGCCTCAGGAGATGAATTTTGAACCCAACGTACCTTTATCCATCTACTAAATACTCTCCAAGAGGTTATTTCTGAAACATTTTAGAAAAAAATTTATACCGAAAATTCCACGGTGTCTCAGATGTAGCAGCGAAACCCCAAGACCTTGAGCTTTGATACCATATGTTAAGAACCAAACATCAATATAGCATATAAAAACCTCAGGAAAAGTAATCAACGCCTTGAAAAAGAGATAATTTCAGATAATAAGCCTCTTCGAGGGGGAAACCTCCTTTTACCCCACTTAAATGTTCAAGTACAAGATGATTCAAAATGAAAATGTCTCCTTGGTATATATAGGAGACTAGGAGGTATAATTACAAATAATGGCCTAAAGCTGACATAATTAAAATAACATTACTAATCTAAATTACAACTAATGGCCTAAAGCTGACATAAATAAAATAGCATTACTAATCTAATATGCCCCAATTAAGGGGTAATGAGCCAATATTAGGGCTTAACATTCAATAATGTTCTCTTTGTCATGCCTCCTCTTGTAATGTTCCATAGATGTTCTTGTGATTCACTCACAACAATCTAGGATGTTAGTATGCTTAATATATTCACATTTAAGTTGAGGTAAACTCTAAATCGATTGATCTTAATTGATTCGGTGCAATTCAATTATGCCTTGTATTTATTTGCAACAATGTTCAAGTTAGAACAATAGACTAATTTATTGAGCTTTGAAACTGTGGTACCATTTCCCATGCAAGGATACATTTCTTCTTGTAGAAGACCTCAGATTAATGTATGTTTCAAAAACTGTTCCTTATGTCTTGAATGGGCATTACAATTCAAAGTGCAGGAGAAGCTCTTATAGAACATTCAAGTTGTTCATGATTGTTAGCTTGTAGCACTTCTCACTTCAACATTTACCAGAAAATATGGAAGCATTCTCCATTGTTTCCTTAGCCTCAAAACAAGGACTCCATATGAGGACCCATACAGAAAGGATTAGAGGGGATTTCACCTCAAAACATATAAGAATAGACATTTAGTGCATTCCATTTAAAGCATTCTAGATTCGCCGTCTCAAATTATTCCTCCCTTTGTCGCAACTTTATCATAATATACTAACCATGATTCAATCTAGCTATAACTATAAATACAATATTTTATCATTGCCCGTGAGTTATTGGCTTTCCTAGAAGCTTCAAAATAAGTATGTAATCTTCAAACGTTAGCCTGCCTCTTATATCTCATATTATTGAGATCATTATAAGGGGAGTTGTTATTAGCTTTCTTATCCATGATACCACTGCAAATTTATTTTCTTGGAGTTGATCGAAGGACGATCTAATCTTTGGGTAAGGCCTAACCTCAACTTTGTTGCACAAGCACTAATTATCTATTATAAACTCATATTTCTATCCAACATGGTCTTAGCAAGTCATTCACAAATGACAAATAACTGTCTATACAAGTTATTTTGGTATGTACTGAACAGTAAGATGAGTATGAGTATGTATGTACTGACAGAATACTCATCTCATTGTTCAGTACATGAAAAGTTCTTGCATCTGTAATGTAACGATGTAATTTTGGTCAAATTCCATCATAGAATCAAATAAATTACACTATAGTATCCAAACTTTGGTTACATCAAATACACCTGGTGTAGTAGGAGAACTAGAATGGCATCGTATCCGTCTACATTCTAGGGTTGAAGCAACAACTGCGAAATGCTGCAAATCTATAATCATCATAACACTACAAGTCAAAAATGAGGATGGGTACACAAAAAATCCTAAACAAATAAATCTTCTCACTCAATCCAACTTACGAGGAACAATAGGAGGTGCATTGTTACGGGCTTGCCAAGTTTTTCTCTTTTCAATATTTGTATTATCTGATTTTTTCCCAAGATCAAGTCAAACTCTTACTCTTCGACCTTGCCAAGTTTTTTGTTCAGTCTTAGTTTGTAACACTGATTTATGGTTCTTGAGGATACCCTTTGGTATAATGATCTATTCAATATATAGAAGTTTATATACTACGAATACAATTAAGAAAAAGATCCTTTATCAATTGGGTACAACTTGGATGGTTGAGAGGAATGATTGTTGTCCTTGCCACCCAGGTTCAATTCCCTTAAAAAATGACATGAATAAGTGTATTATTGTAATGGCTTCGAGCCTTCTTTCACTATATGTATGGAAATTTTCCTTTGATCCAACTGAATATCAAGGAAACTACTTTTAAAAACAAATTGAGAAAAAAATAATGTATTCAACAACAAAGCCATATTAGACTAGGGGGAAATGATTAGCCATGCCGTATATAGATATTTCAAGTTCCTATTCAAAAAATGATTAGATGTGGAGTAATTTTAATTTTATCCAGAGATTTCAATTCCCTATTCAGAACCCTCCTTGTTAGGTTCAACATTGACCTTCCCAATTAAGATTGAAAGGAAGGCATTCCTTAGATTCACCTTGTTTAGACCATGTTATGCTAAGGCAGGGAGAAGATTTTTTAGATGAGCTCAATGTGGTTTGTGATGCCAAGCCCACGTAACCCTATCAGAATAAAGATTATGTAAGCTGTAACATGCCTCAATAGAACCAGAAAAAAATTGTTTGCTTTGTGTCTATTATATCATGGACATTATTATATTATAAGCTAAGACTACTTAATTTGACCTAGATCTATAAGTTCCTCACCTTTGATAGCCATGAATCTATGATACACATTCTTGCAGGTGCTTCAAAGAAAAGGCCATATGGAAATGGGTATCTAAGATTGTTTGTCAGAGATGTTAAATCAAACCAAGATTTATAATTTTTACTAAGGGTGGAAAGTGATGAAAATTAATGTTTAGCTTATACTTAAAGAGAGATTGTGGTGCCTTTTAAAAGGATGTCTAGGTGCCTCCCAGGCTAATTAATGTGATAGTTTCTTAACTATAAATGAACTCACTAAAAGACCCTTAGAAATTAGAATTTTAGTTATTGAATAAGATCCTGGGATAGATGAATTCCCTTGTACATTTTACAAGTCGTGTCCCATCTTCGAGAGGTCAAGACAGCGGAGCACTTGATCTTCTACTGCCCCATCTATTAAAATAATTGTGAGCAATTCTATTTTTTATTTCGAGGAGCTCGGACCCTCTCCACTTTCTCCAAGCACCTCTAGAGATGCCTAGCCTTATACATGTAGAAGGGATTCAAGCTTCGTTCTCATTCTCTTGAACCTCCTCCTACACTAGATTCCACCCAGAGGATTAGTTCATTCTTTATGGTGCTCCCATTAGCTAGGGGCCAAGAGACAAATTGATAGCAACATTATTTTTTACTCTATATCTATGTGAACTAAAAGGAGCATCCCCCTTCCCCAACGACCTCAACAATATTTTCAGACTAGATCCATTACCAATAGACAAAGAGACCATCCAAGATTAAACAATGGTTGACCCATTTCACACAACAACTCAGTGGACATTTTGGATTCCCCCCCAACTCTTCTTCTGGACAACATTCAATATTGAGTTTCCTTCATTCGTCCTTAGATGTCTTGAGAGATGGACTTAGTGGACCATGAAATACTTGCATCATCATCATTATTTTCTTTTAGATTACAATCGAAACAATTTTGATGGAAGTGTGAACAATGTTTTTGCACTTATGTTTATCTCATGGCTTCCCCTTCTTCTTGTTGAATTCTTTGTTAACAATAGCATGTATCTTTATGGACAGATATTTGTGAATGCACCAAGGTGGTATATATCCTTCTTCACAATGATATATCTATTTGTAACACAAGAAGATAAGAGCAAATTTGTTGTCACCCATCCTGCTAGAGTGACAGAGACCTTGTTCAAGTAATACATTGTTACTTCTATTACATTGCAATAGAAAAGTTGGTTTCATTGTAGTATCCTGAATTTTCTATATGTCTAAGGGCTTGGACAGTCACATTCTATCATAATTTAGAGGCTATTCTTTCATTGGTACATTTTGCTAGAGTATGTGCTAGTACAATATGGAGGTTTGAGCAGAGAGAATGATACAATATTCTCTACAGTAGATGGGGGAGTTTCAAAGATATTCATCAACGCAGGGTTAAAACATAATATCGACATCCCAACCACAAAGATGCAATTGTGTTGTATGTTTATTTAATATCGAATGTGAAGCATTAAAAGGAATATAAATGTTTCACACAAAATGTTTGTTGGCGTATTTGTTGAGACTTATCTTCAATGTTGATAAACTCAAGGTTATGGATTCTGGAGATGTCCCACAATTTCTCTATAATAGGACTTGATAATGGATGAACAACTATAACAGAAAACACCCTATAATAAGGCTCGATAATGGATGAACAACTATAACAATTTCTCGAGTAAGGAATTGAAGATTTCGGCACTTTAGAAACTATTGTCAGCTTACATGTCTAGGACTATTAAATATAGGTATGCTACATAGCAACAAAAGAATTTCCTTAAATATATGCACTAAGTTACTATTAATCTTGCTTATAATTTGACCTGATCAGGCTGGTGGATACCTTCCAACTCAAGCTAAATGTAAATGCAATGGAGGTAAATATAGGCATCAAGTTACTATTAATTTATGCTCCAACAGTAGAATACAACGAACAACAGTCCAATTTGCACTACAGCAACATTTTCAAAATCCCTGCTCTGTGCAGCGATGCCACTCGACTACGCTAAAAATGATAATGACGATTCTGGATGAACAAGGACTAAGGATCAGGTTTATTTTTCTGTATGAATAAAGACTCATGATCAGGTTTATTTTTCATGACTCTCAATTATTTGGCCCAATTCATCTCGAACAATACTGGGGGAGTATTGGGAAAGAGGTGAACTCGAACAATTGGATACAAGTATAAATGCTGGTGGATAAAATCAATGATATGCTTCCTAGAAGTCACACTGAGACTGAGACTCAAACTACTCATTCTAATCCAAATCAGACTAAGACTGAGACTGAGACTGGTTATCCTAATGTAGTTCAAAAGACAACGCTAGCAGATAAAGTCAAAGGGATGTTTACCAGAGGCCAGACTGAGATTGACACTGAGACTGATCAATCTAATCCAAATCAGAAGGCGGCACTTGTTGATAATATCAAAGAGAATATCCTAGGAGCCCATAACAAGGAATGATATTGAAGGGGAGAAGGGAGAGACGAAGCACGAGCAATTCAAGTTATTTGGCTTCTGGCGTCACTCCCTTCGATTTACCATGGAGCATCGACCAATCATAATCAAAGTAATAGTGTGGTATAAAACATAGAATAGAGAATAAGATAGGAATGCCATCGGATTAGCATGCCATGTATGGTATGGTAACCAAAACCAAACATTGAGTCCAAATTATTGCATGGATCAACAACTTTTGTACAAGCAACTGAAAAGCTACAAACATTAGAGGTGAGAGCAGCAGAAGAAGAACCTACCTGTTGATGGAGATCAATACCCCTACAAAAATCCAAGTTAGATGGAGCTGAGTCAAACTGGCATTCACCTTCAGATTTGAAAATGTAAAACAAGAGGAATGAAATGGGCATGGGACACAATGAGAGATAGGTGGTGAATTGAATGAGAGGTAGGCATCGAATTGATGGAGGGCGTTGAATGCAGTGTTGGATGTTGGTGATGTATGGATGGTATGGGGTCGATGGAACAGAAGACGGGACGACGAAGGAAGGGGCCGCGAGATGGGACGGGTAACCGGCCGGGGCTCGGAGGTGATCGACGATGGGAGTCAGGATAACATAAAAGGGCTTCCGAAAAAGGGCTTCCAGCAAAGGTCCCTTTTGTTTGGGGTTTAGCCTATGCCTTCAACAAAATGAACATGACCTTAATAATCTATATATTTTCATAAATTTAACAAATGAAGATGAAAGTGTTCCTCTTTGGGAAGCATTTCTGGGTCGACATGAACAGATTTCCAAATTACTCTGGGACAATGGTGCAAACCTACAGTCTGGTAATGTTGGAAGTTTCCTATGTATTGCTGCACAAAATAGGGATTTGGAGATGTAGAATGATTTACTAAATTATGGAGCATATATAAAGGCAACAAATGGGGATGGGAACACAGCCCTCCATGTTGCCATTAGTAATAGCAATGGATTGACATAGGTAGTGAAATATCTTTTGGACCATGGAGCAAACATGAATAAAATAGATAGCAGTGGTTGGACACCAAGGGCTTTGGCAGAGCAACAAGGACATGACACCCAGACTTAAGTTTACCTATTGAAGATTTATCCATGTCATTAAGTGTACACGAGAAAAATCATAGGGATATTACCAACCATTTAGGATCTGCAGAAGAAAACAACATTCATCATTCTGTAAATACAATTTCCCCCCCCATCTACTGGAACGAAAAGGAGAAAAAGAGCGAATAATTTTGAAAATACTCTTTTTGGTATAGTCAGAATGCATTCTAACAGTAAAATCAGTGTTGGTATCATGATTTCTGATGTGATTAAATGCTCGCAGACAAGCTCTTCTCTTCCAAGTAGAGTGACATTCCACAGGCATCACCCAGTATACCAGAAAGTAAACAAGCAAACAGGGAAACTAATACTCTTACCAGATTCAATTTAGGAGCTCTTGAAAATCGGTGGTAAGTATCCATTTTATAAATACTCTCATGATTTTAGGAGTCAATATTTCTAATAATAATCATTAGAACATTTTAGAAAATCTTAAAGCTAGGCATTCAAAGAGTTGGTGTTCTTGCAAGTCAAAAAATTGGTTTTTTCCTTGTGAAAGTTTTGAATGAAGAAAATGCAGAAATAGATGATATCAGAGTCATTAGAGATGGCGATCATGTACTCTTGGTTGACAATGAAGAGTTTGAAAAAATATATAAGGAAACCAAAAGAAGACATTGAGTCCAAATTACTACATGGATCAACAAATTTTTTACAAGCAACTGAAAAGCTACAAACATTAGAGGAGAGAGCAGCAGAAGAAGCACCTACCTATTGATGGAGATCAATACCCCTACACATATCCAAGTTAGATGGAGCTTCCCTTCGACTGGGCCCGCATTCACCTTCAAATTATCTTTGTCTGTCACCTTCAAATTATGTCCTCCTTGAGTAATTTGGAAGCATCTTTTCATGAATAAATCACATGAACTCTCGCAGCTTTAGCCTACGCCCATAACAAATAGTGAAGGCTCTCTACGCGTAGGCTTTCTCCAATGGCAGCTTGCTGAATAGTTACATGTAAATTTGTTCCAAGGTTGTAAACATAATGAAAATGGATGGTATGTGGTCGAAAGAAGGGAACTCGAGACGACGGAGGAAGGGGCCGCGAGATGGCATGGGTAGCCGGTCGGGGCTTGGAGGTAATCGGCGACGAGAGATAGGTAGCCGAAAAATGCTAGGTGGTGAATTGATGGCGGGGATGTATGGATGATTTGTGGATGTATGGACGGTAGGTGGTGAAGTGATGGCGAGGATGTATGGCATGTATGGACGGGTAGTCGGTTGGAGGGCGGAGGTGATTAGCGACGGGAGTCCGGACGCCAAAAAAGGACTACCGGCAAAGGTCCATTTCATTTGGACCTTAGCCTACGCCAAAATCTTAAGGTGATTGTTACAAGAGAAACTAATGGCACAAAATCATATCGAGTAAGAAACAATTGTCATGGCTGCAAATGAAGGAACAAATGCCTTTGAGAGTGAAGTTGCAAATTTTCAACCCTAGTCGTTTAGGCAATGAAGCAAGGGAAATAGGGTAATGAAGCAATGGAAATAGGGTTGAATTGGCAAAGTGATATTTGTTAGGTCGAAGTTAGTAGTGGTTCCAGAAATTTGAATTACAATTGAATCTCTCCTAGGAGAAAGGCCTCCACTTTGTAGAAAAGGCATTGATCTAGGAAGTCATGGGGCAATGGACAAACAACAAGGTAATCAAATTTTGGTTGAGAGAACATTGGGCTCCCTTAAAACGAGGGACATTGACCTTTTTCCTTTGTGATTATAGTTACATCGTCCTTTTGTTTCAGTTAAAGGAAGATCATGACATGATATTTAGACATGGTCCATATTTTATGCTCCCCAAAGGTTGTATTTGAACCATTGGAAGCTAGATTTCAACTCTAAAGAGGATGTTCCCAAAGCAATACTAGTATGGATTTGTCTCATGCATTCGCCACACATCTTTTGGGACAACTCAAATTTCTAGGTAATAGGGACCAATGATGAAAAATACATCAGTAAAGTGACACCAAAGGCAAGTGAGTATGCATGCAAGAAAATATGTGAAGAAGTGGATGTAGAKAAARGATCATSACCTRGTGCAATATAGTTRAAWTTGAACAACTAGTATTACCTCCAAGAATTGGATTACRARGAACTCTTGTTCAAATGCAACAAGTGCCATGAATATGTACATTTTGCTAAAGATTGCAAAAAGGGGCAACCCTTCCATTGACTTAGTGGGAAAAGGAACCACCCATGCAAAGAGTAAACAAATAAAAGAGAAGGTGTCCCACACTCCAACCCAACTAACCCAAAAACCATACCTAATTTCCACCCCAAAAAATTGCTTTAAGGTACTAAGTGAGGACAAACAACAAAAAAATGAAGATGGGGAGATACTAGAGGAGGAGAATGGGAAAGACATGCATGAAGAAGAAAAAGGCTTTGAGGTCCTAAGTGAGGACAAACAACAAAAAAATGAAGAAGGGAAGATACTAGAGGGGAAAATGAGCAAATTGTGCATGAAGAAGCAAAAGGCTTTGAGAGGGAATGGGATGAGAAGGATCAAGAACCCATTGATGAGGATGCCCCACTAATTTAAGAAGCAACAAAGAAAGGAGGAAGCAAATGTGACTCCAACTTAAGTTGACATTGTAAGGAAGCATCTCAATTGTCCACTACTTACAAGAGGAAGAAATCCAAAAAGTAGATTTGGAAAAGAAAAGTGAACCAAAACAAAACAATGTGATCTTAATCCTCACTTTCCAAATACAACTACACAATGGGAGTTCCAAACAAGCTTTAGATATGTACTTTCAATGTATTTTTCTCTGCAATCAACTTATAAAACAATTCATAGGCACTTAAAAGGAAGAAAGCATTATCCCTTCAACTATATGAAGTGGGATCTCCATATGAAGTGGGGTTAGAGGATGAGTGGTCTAAAGAAAAGAGTAAATCATTTTGTAACAAGTAATATGATATCACTACAACCCCTACTTTCATTTAATACAATTGATAATTATTACCATGCAAAAATAACTATATTAAATAAACTAATATATGTCCATGAATTATTACTTATCAAAAGGATAAAAAAATCTTGAGGGATGAACTTCAAGGTTTATGAACTCTTAAATACTATAATAAACATTGAGTTACCTTAAACCCAATTCACATTCATAGAGATATAAAAATCCCAAGGTGCATATCTAAATATTTTTATGACATCTTGAAACACTATTTAATACGCATTGAGGTTTATATACCATTTTTGAGAAGTCTTCACAACAAACATCTCCTAAATGGTCAAGAGTTCAAATTTCAAGATAGTTTAATGGGGACACACATGAATTTACAACACATGATTACAAATTATACATGTTAAAAAAAATTAAAAATTAATTAATTACTTTTACGTTGAAACATTCATTCCAACATGTCATGGAAAAAGGTTTCATGTGATGAACTTTAAGACCTAATTTGAACATAGCACCTAATCAATATCATCCACCCACTATTTTTTAGAATTCTAATCACTAAAGTCTCCCCTCGTAGGTCCAATCTCAACCATATATACACAAACATAATAAATGGCAATGCCTAAATTTCCACTACCTCTGCAGAAATCTTGAATATGAGGAAGGATCCACTATCATCCACCCACTGTTTTGTAGAATTCTAATCACTAAAGTCTCCCCTCGTAGGTCCAATCTCAACCATATATACACAAACATAATAAATGGCAATGCCTAAATTTCCACTACCTCTGCAGAAATCTTGAATATGAGGAAGGATTGTATATGGAGAAGGAACTCAGAATAAGAGATTTGAGGGAGATTCCACCATTCCCGAAGAAGTTAGGAAAAGATAAAAAAGAACCACCAAACTAACTAGAGAGTATCTCATCTGTTAGAGGAGATCATTCACTTCTTGACTTTGTTAGAGGAGATAATTATTCGAAGTAAGCAAAGATCAAAGAACACAGTAGTGACTATTTGAAGTAAGCAAAGATCAAAGAACATAGTAGTGATCGGTCTTGCTAATTTGGGAGCAAATATAATGCAGCAACTAAAATGGTAGGTAGAAAGAAATCTGACAGACAGAATACCCTAGATGCCTAGTAGTATAGAGGCTATCATTAAGCAAGAACAGACAAAGGGTAACGATGCCAAAAGGCCACCATCATCATGTTTTTAGAAGCATTTCAATATACATACATAGATATATGTGTCGACCGAAGGTTGTAAAATATTTTTAATATTGCTACTGATCCCAATGTTAGCTCTATACATATGAACAACTATCAAAAAGACAAATGCAATAGCTTAACAAAAAGATAAATGTCATCATGTTTTTCAAAACATTTCAATATACATACATAGATAAATGTTTCTACCGAAGGTTGTAAAATATTATTTTTAATATTGTTACTGATCCCAATGTTAGCTCTATACAAATGAACAACTATGAAAAAGACAAATGAAACAGCTTAACAAAAAGATAAATGTGAGAGCTTAATGATCATGTGCAGGTAGATTTGATTCCCTGGAGACTAGTAATATGAATCTTGGCAGGGTGTTGCAGACTCAGAGTCTTCTCATTCATAAATGAAAATGATGTTTTGGAGCCCAAGGTGGAGGTTACTATCTGAGTCTGACCATTCCATTAATTGAAGACCAAAATGCAACTTGGGGCAATGCCTCTTGTCTACTCAATTGTAAGTACAATAAATGATGCCCAAAAATAAATTAAAAGCTGTAGTTGGGCAAAGCTAGCCTACCAACAACCCAAAGAGGCTAGGTAATACCTACCATTCATCAAACAGGTAAACTGAGGAAATCTTAATTCGAGACTCAGAAGCTGAGATGTTGTTTTTGGGTACTCCTAGAACAAGTAGCAGTCAGTTGTTTCGAAGCAAATTACACGATTTATGTAAAACCCAATGAAGAAAATGCCATGTCTCAATATGCATAGAAGCCAAGGAAGAAAATTAGAAAGCATTCATAACCATCCATATAAACAATCATAAGAAAAGAATCTCTGGATGTTGGGTCCTCCTTGTTGTTATGATTATTGCAAGAAACCCAAACAAAATAAGTAAGAAAATGAAAGAGATCATGCTTGTAATCCCAATGCTTTGTTGTTGTTCCCTTCTATGTTTCTGTTGCAGCTGCCTCCTATATTCTGCAACTTTGCAAACACAATCACCTATGTTTCCATTTCCTCGACACAGATGAAGCCAAACTATATGAAAACCTTCCTTATATTTTAAGGAAATAGCATGAACAAAATGTCAGTTTCTCCAGGTAGAACTTCTTGCTTTGCACCGTAGTTTATGTCGTAAGGGCATAGGCATGAATATCCTGCATTGTTGTAGAGTCCAATAAAGAATTAGCGGGAGGAAACGGGATGAGGCGAGACGTGGATGATCGCAGTGGGTTCAGGTGGAGGAGGGACGCAAAGGTGGTGAATTGATGGTGGGTAGGTGGTGAAGTGATGGCGGGGATGTATGGATGGTGTGTATGGGATGGCATGTATGGACGGGTAGCCGGCCGGAAGGCGGAGGTGATCAGTGACGGGAGTCCGGACGCCATGAAAGGACTAATGGCAAAGGTCCATTTCGTTTGGACCTTAACCTACGCCATTTCTTAATCATATTAAGTAAATGTTAAAAAGTAAACAGGTTAACAGAATATTTTAAAAATGCAAGAAAGTTATGAACAAGAGATCTAGTTCATTGATTTGGAAGGACTACTAAAAATATGCTAGCATCTTGAATTGATAACCATAGGACTGAAATTTATGATTAAAAGATCATTAAATTTTCCTATTGTCAATAGGTGTACGGCTTTCAGCATAATAAAGAACATACACCTTAAAACCATAAGAAGTAAAGAAATCCAGAAATCTAGAGATAGGAAGTGATCTAATCGCAGAACGTATTCTTCTCCATTATTTAATGGAAAACACAACGATATCAATATCTCTAGGGAAAGATCAATATCTCGGTATTTTTGAACTTTTGATGATTAAATCAATCAACAACAATGGAGATTCTTCCAAAACTAACAAAATTGAAGCAGCTACAAAGGCTCTTCAAGCTAAAGAGTTCCCCCTATTCAACATGAAATGAATAATTCTCCAAAACATATTAAAAGGAATATGCACCTTAATTTAATCTTTTCTTATCTAGAATCTTAAAAATAATAATTGAAAGATCTAGAATCTTATCTTTTCCATTGTGCATCAAGAGTAATGAAGACACTACATGTCCCACTAAAGGAAGCTTTGATATTATCAACTTCTCTTCACTATGGCTCGCATACCATGTTAGGAATTGAGCATCATACCATGTTAGGAATTGAGCACAAGCAAGAGGGACAATAAATGGCGGAAAAGGCCTTAAGCCACTATGATGCACAATGTATTGACATGATGGTATGAATTTATAGTACATAGATTGACCAGAGTTAAATCTAGATCTCACGATCATTACAACACCTCATGAATGGATTAGATTTATAACTCATATCAATCTTGTCTCAAACTTTGTCAGTGTAGGATATGAAAGCTACTGCATTTTTCATGTCCTAAGCCTTGTTGATCTTTGTTGAATGATAATTCTTCCCAAGGTCTAACAAACATCTTGGAAAGATCATTTAGTTGTTATTTTGCATCTTCACATTTGTTGTTGTTGTTGTTGTTCTCGTCCTCCGCTTCTTTTGGGGGCTGGTAGTTAACAAATATTTCCTCCATCAATTGAATGGAGGATTCCATATCTTTTGTGTCTTGTGCATTAGCTATCAAGTCTTCCACATGGAATTTAGCATCAACCATCTCCATTATGTTTTTTATGTCGTAAACCGCATCAATGTTTTGTATGAACTCATCTGTATCACAATTAATGGTCTCATTCATGACTTTTGAACCCTAAAACCTTCATTCAAGTCCTAAGGCCCTTGTTTTCCTCCATCTACTATGGTCAATGTCTCAAGACCCATCCCTCATACACAAAACTTTCTACTGGCACCCATATCCTACTCAAATGTCAAAGATCATCTTTAGAGGGCATGTGTGGTGGTTGATGGCCTCGTTCATGGCCTATGATTCCTCAAAGCTTCATTGACGGCCTAAGGTCCCTATTTTCCTTCGTGGTCATGGGCTAGGTCATGAGCCTCAACCCTTATGCAAAAAAACATCCTAAGAGTATCCATCTCCCACTTGAAGGTCAAGGATCTTCCTCTAAAGGGTCTATGTGGTGGTTTCATGGCTTCTTCATGACCCATGAATCCTAGAAGCTTCAAGAAGGTTTTAAGGACCTAATTTTCCTTCCCTGCCATGGTCAAGACTCTAAGAGCCATACATCATGCATACAACCACCTAATGACTCTCATATCTCACTGGAAGACCAGCAATCCCTTCTAAACTAGATGTATGGCACTTTGAAGCTTCATTCATGATCCATAAACCATAAAAACTTTATTTATGATCTATGGCCTTTGTTTTCCTCCTTTGAACATAATCAAGGATTAGACATCCATCCCTCATGCTTAAAACCTCTTATTAACGCCATATCCTACTAGTCAGACGGCTAAGAACCCCTTTAAAATGCATGTGTAGCGATTTAAAACCTTATTCACAACCCAACTTCATTTCATTTATGACCTAAGACCCTAGTTTTGAATTTGAAAGCGTTTAACATCTCTCCACCATCCGTTTTTTATCTTCATGCAAGGCATTCTTGTAACCTCAAATCAAAATTGGTCTCGTTAACTATCTAGGGCGTACTGTTTTAAACGAGAATGCCGTATTGCTTTTCCTCCCCAATTCATTTTGGGAGAAGATCAGTCCGTGACACCTTCTCATCCTCCTGCTCAAACATTCTTATTGTGGTTTCTCCCATTCAATGCCCAAACA
>JASDQU010264991.1:7908-18832 GCA_032191745.1 Picea mariana
GTATGTATCGAGGTCAGAGATCCTGTGTGAGTACGAGGTTGTTGAGCAAGGATGAAAATAGGCCAATGCACCTATCCATGTAAATATAATCATGGTTATTAATATAATATTGCATCGTTGTGCATAGTCAGACTCAGAGGAAAAGATATGGAGGGGAAAATCCACTGGAAAAGAGAAAAGGGGGTGAGTCGTAAGTCTTAGGGAATATTTTAATAATATTTTTGGAAAATTGTAATGTTATGGATATGTTTTTATCCGAAGTTCCCAAGGGTAGGGAACGAGTCGCTAGGTGGCTTAAAGTGTAGAAATTTTAATACAAATTATGTATTGCCTGGATTCTCCTGATCTAACAATTATATGCCACTGTTAAATAAATAATCGCTTCTACAAATATTATTGCGGAATTTAAAACACGATCACCAATTGCAATATCAAGAAGAAACATCAATCACACATAACACATATGTTTTACCGAGAAAACATAAAGCTAAAAACCCCACTATCATATATTATGTATATATCATGGATCATGAAAAAATCTCATACAAAACTCTAATCCAAGAGCTCTCAATACAATATACAATCATCTCACACTGTCATACAAAAATTGACAAATTCATGTGCCAATTTACTGCTTCCAGACAGCCTGCGTCCTCTGCGCAATCCCTGTGAATGGAAATCCCTACAATGAATGAATTCCTTTTGCCTAGGCTGCATAATCCTCATGGGCACAACCACTGTGTGTGTTTTTTCATGAGTGCACTCACTAATGTCACAATTCATAGTCAAACTGTCCCTTTCACTTGTTATCTCAATTGGGTCTCCACTGGATCTGACATGCATGTAGTTAACAGTGTGAAATCTTCAGTTGCATGTGAGATCACTGATTGTGAATTAATTATTAATTAATTAATTTATCTCTCACTAGTGTAAGTTCAGTTACAACTAGTACAACCGAGCTTAACTCACTTAACTGAGTTAAAATACTTCACAACTCACATAATTACACATCCAACTCTGTTACAACTTCGAATCACTCAATTACAACTAATTCGACTTGCATCTCCCACCAGTCAACCTTTGAACTCGAATTTCCTATAGCTAACTGATTTTCCACTTCAGTTAACTATTTCCAAGTGATCATTGAGAATAGAATAATATTTATTGTCCAACTATTATTAAGGGATAATAATAGTCGACATACATCTATAAATAGAATTTTCTCACCATCTATAAATAGAATTTGCTCATCATCTAAAAATAGATTTCCACCTAAAAATAGCTTGAGGCTCCATCCTAGTGTAGGTGCATAATTTTCACTAGGATATTCTTGTTGAATCTCAAAACTCCCTCTCAACAAGAAAGGGATTATCCTTCACCCTGATCCTGTCTCTATGGTATTCGAATTTTCTTCTGGTGAGCGCCTTCGTTANATTATTAAGGGATAATAATAGTCGACATACATCTATAAATAGAATTTTCTCACCATCTATAAATAGAATTTGCTCATCATCTAAAAATAGATTTCCACCTAAAAATAGCCTGAGGCTCCATCCTAGTGTAGGTGCATAATTTTCACTAGGATCTTCTTGTTGAATCTCAACACTCCCTCTCAACAAGAAAGGGATTATCCTTCACCCTGATCCTGTCTCTATGGTATTCGAATTTTCTTCTGGTGAGCGCCTTCGTTAGAATGTCTACATCCTGATCTTCTGTAGGAATGTACTAAAACAACATGATATTCCACTGCACATAATCTCTGATATGATGATACCAGATATCTATATGCTTAGATCTATCATAAAACACAGGATTAATCGAGAGTTTAATGCAACTCTGATTATCACAATGAATCACTGTTGGATCTAAATGAGAACCAAGCAAGCCAACCAAGATCTTTCTCATACAGATAGCCTCACATGCATCTTAAATCACTACCATGTATTCCACTTCTACTGAGCTGAGTGCCATGGATCTATGCTTCCTGTTGTACCAAGAAAAAACTATAGATCTGATACTAAAGATCCCCCCTGATGTGCTCTTTCTGCTTGTTGTGATGTCCGCCCAATCTGCATATGTGAATCCATGCAACTTCACCTCATTCGCCCGTCTGTACCATAAGAGATACTCAGATGTGCTCCTCAGGTATCTCAGGATGTTCTTACTCATCTTCCAAAAGAGTTTGGTAGGCTTAACCATCGCTTGACTCAGCTGGTTAACCGCATAGAAAATGTCTGGTCTCGTGTTCACTAGATACATTAGCGAACCTACTAACTGTTGATAGATAGTAGCATCCACTACCTCTCCAAAAGTAGCATCCTCTTTCCTCCAGTTTCTTGGAAGAGGAGTATCCATGGGTTTGCAACCCTCCATGTGAAACTTACCCAATATCTCCCTTGCATACTTTCCTTGAGACACAAAAAGTTCACCATCTCCCTACAATATTTCCAATCCAAGGAAATATTGAAGAAGGCCCATATCCTTCATCTCAAATTCCTTTGCAAGGTCCTCTTTTCATGAGTGTATCAAATGCTCATCACCAGCCAATATTAAATAATCAATGTAAAGAACAATGATTAAAATCTTACCATTGTAGATCCATCTCGAACCTACCACTGATTTGTCAACAGGTCTTGGGAAAATTTCCTATGCACTGTTTTTGACAATGGAGTCATACTCCTCCACCACTGCATCAACCCAAGTGGGATCCTACACTATTTCCTGAAAGGAATATGGTTTATTCACAATACATTTTGTCATGAGAGCCATGTATCCAGTAAATCAATCAGGAGACTATCTCTATCTGTGCTGTGAAGTAGGGGCTTCTACATTCTATGCAACATCTAGTCTCAATCTATAATCTTTCGTGGTGTGATTTCTGTCATATATGATGGATGGCTTTGCATGAGTGGCTTCCTCCACTCCATGAACATCCTCATGTGGTTGATCCACATCTTGAGACTCATCTTTGGGAACCAACAGTTCCTCCTCTGCATACAAGTATAACTCCCTCTCAAGCGACAACCACATGGTTTTCCCCTCATCGAATTTTATATCCCATCGCATAACAATAATCTCACTTTTAGAAAAATACACACGATAATTATGGGGTGTTTCTTTGTACCCCACAAATATCCCAACTTTAGCAGTCAGCTCTAGCTTCTTCCTGGCGTTCTTGGTCACATGCACATAAACAGATGAGCCAAAAATCTTAAAATGAGAAACATCAGGTTTCTTACCAGTGAAATCTTCTTTAGGTGTACTCATGCCAAGTACTCTATGAGGACAATGGTTTTTCACATAAACCACAATGTTTCATGCTTCCACCCACAAATGCATTGGTAGGCCCTGATCATGCAACATTGCTTGTGTTGCAGCCACGATCGTTCTGTTCTTCCTCTCCATGACCCCATTTTGCTGTGGGTTATGAGGTGCTATGAGTTCTCTTCGAATTCCTTCTTTGCTGTAGAAGTCTTTGAATTCGTTAGAGATGTATTATCCACCATTATCGCTCCTCAGACCCTTCACTTGCTTCCTTGACTCTTTCTCCATCAATGATTTAAACTCACATAACTTTGAGAATGTTTGTTCCTTCTTTTGCATGAAGAATATCTAACATTTACAAGAAAATTCATCAAAAAAAATAACATAATACTTATGTTTTGTTGTTGAAGCAACTGATAATGATCCACACACATCTGTGTGAATTCTCTCCAGGATCACCGAAGTATGGTTCTCATTTTCATCAAAGGTGAACTTTACATACTTCCCCATCGTGCAACCCTTGCAATGATCTAACTGAGCAAGTGTTCCCATTGGAAGTGCAGTAGATATTTTCTGCATGATTTTCAAGGCTCCATAATGAAGATGGCCTAATCGACTGTGCCATAATTCACTCTTATCCCAGCTCATAACGTTTTCTGGCTTTCCCATCATGAAAACACAACCTTCTACCTCTATATTGTAGATATTCTTAAATCGAATCCTATATTCTTGACTTGAATCATTGTTTTATGTCACAGGAAGGCTTTCCCATCACTGAAAACAACATCATAGCCTCTGTCCTCCAACATTGCGACTGAGACCAAGTTTTTCTTCAGACTTGGAACATGCATAAGATCTTTCAATTGAAATGGTTTACCTGACTCTCTTTGAAAGGTAATGGTACCAATTCTAGTCGCACTATATCATCCATCGTCGCCCATATCTATATGCATTTTAAGATCTCTCTCCTCCAAGTCACTAAAAATCTCCTTATCTCCCATAATGTGGAAGGAAGCACCACTATCCAAATACCACACAGATCCCAATGCACTTGATGCCATGTATGTGATCAAGGAGAAGTCAAGTTCAAATTGCGAGGCAAGGGCCTCACCAACTACAACTCCATCAGCCTTCTTGTTCTTCTTCTTCTGCGGATAGTTAGTAGAGAGATTCCCATGTTCATGACAGCGAAAACACTTCACTTTGGACAAATCCATATTCTTGCCTTTAGACTCAGATTTTGAATGGAATTTCTTCCCCTTCCCTTTCCTTGCCTTGGAAGCCAAAGCACAATCCTCTTCATCATCATAATTTGATGAAGAGCCATCTCTGGTGTTTCGCCTGAACTCCTTTTGCACTATATTCGACCATAGTCGTTCCCAATCTGGCAATTTTTCCCTTCCATTGACAGAGTCGTGATAATTGTGCCAACTCTTGGGAAGTCCTAGGAGAGCCAAGCTCACCAAATCATCATCAATGATTGTTATTCCCACACTCCCTAGCTCATCCTAACATTGGACAAACTTCATGAGATATTTTGGAATGGAGTCTCCCTTCTCCATCTTGATCTTCCTGAGTTTATCTTTGAGTGCCAATTTCCTATGGTCGTTGCTGTTTTGGAATAGATCTGTAAACATCTTCCACATTGCATATGGTGTGAATTTCCCATGGAGGCTTGAGAAAATGTGGTCTTGTACTCCCTTCAAGCCATTGTCTTCGAGTACTACCTCCATCATGTCCTTCCAAGAAATGTAGTTCGAGCTTCCCTCGAGTGCATACTCTAACCTCAAGCTATTGAAATCCATTTCGATCTTGAATCAGCTATAGCACCAAGAAAGTCTTTCTACAAATTCAAATTCTATCCAATCACAAACTCAGCTTCTGCAATCTTCTGTGCTCTGATACCATGTAGAAATTTTAATACAAATTATGTATTGCCTGGACTCTCTTGATCTAACAATTATATGCCACTATTAAATCTATAATCGCTTCTACAAATATTCTTGTGGAATTTAAAACATGATCGCCAATTGCAATATCAAGAAGAAAGACCAATCACACACAACACAAATGTTTTACCAGGAAAGCATAAAGCTAAAAACCCCACTATCATATATTATGTATATATCATGGATCATGAAACAATATCATAGAATACTCTAATCCAAGAGCTCTCTATTGGCCCTTTACTAGGTTTTTTTGATATCTGGTCAAGTTTGACCTATTTTTGGACTTTGACAACCTGTCGAAGGAGGAGTGCAAGATGAAGCATAAATCACGGGATCTTGGCCCCTTTTTGGGTCCTTTTGGGGATGTGGGAATATGTAATGGGAATGGGATGTCGACCCATGGGTTTACCCATGTTTAGGCCTATTTTGTAATATATAAATATATGTATAGGCAATGTAAAAGAAAGAAGAGAAAGAAAGCATCTATGTGATGTTAGTATGAAAGTAGGCTAAGTGCCAAGAGTTGGATCTGTGTGATCAGGAATTGTAAGGCTTTGTGCATACTGTGTGAGACTTGCAGAGTTAAGTGCAACTCATTGTAGCAATATTGTGGAAGGCTTAGTGCTAGAATGCAAGGAAGAAGAATCTAGTGAGCTGCGCAGATTTTCTGTCCTATGCGGAATAAGGTTTTTGAGGCTCAATGCTTGTAACCAATTGAATGAAGACAATAAAGAAAAAGAGTTCATGGATGTAGACCCAGGGTGGGGGTGAACCATGTAAACATTGTGTTGTTATGATTTGTGCTTATATTAATGTGTTTATGACTCTCTTTCTAAGTGATTTGATAGAGATAGATAAATCTGTTCATGCTTTGTGCTAATGATGTGTAAGAATGTTAGATATGACTTCTATGAATGTGCTTAGTGCTTGCTTCTGCTAGATCTGATCCATCTATTTGTGCTAAGTAATTAAGTACCTTAGATCAGTGTGAATCTTGCGAAGCTATGTTTTATCAATGAAGTAGATATTGGTTGCATATTGAGGATCTGACGGTGCTAAGTGCTCTATTAAGTATCATAATCATAGATCTGTGTCCCAGCTAAGGTCGCAGATACCTGAGCCTCGCAACCACCACTACCTCTACCTTAGGTGAGACTTCATCTGCTTCACAGGTGTTGCTGAAAGGGCTGATAGTTAGGGTTTTTTTGGTGCGCTGTTGTAGCGTTGAACCCTGGGTCTGCCCCTATGCCAACAAATGGTTTCGTTGCTGGGATTGAAATTGTGATTGCTGGGAATTGAGAAAGAAGAAGCTTTGTGTAAAGATTCGTCCTGAAGTTGTGAAAGATCTGTGCATAGATCTGTTTCTCTAGTGCGTAGGATTCTACTTGATTTATAAATATCTGTGCTAAAAGAAAGAAGCCTGATATGAAGAAAAGAAGTCAAATCTGAAGGAGAGAAGCAAGATCTAAAAGCTTTATTCTCTAAGAAAGGTAAAAGTGAAAATTTCTGATTATAAGAGGTAAGATCTGCAAGCTCTGTGCTCTGATAAAGGTAAGAATAGTGAAAATTTTTAGATCTGGAAGCTTTGTGCTCTGTAGAAGTAAGATAAGTGGAAATTTTTGTTTCTAGAATATGGATCTAGGTATCTTTAATAGAGTTTGTCCTAGTTTGAAAACTAGGGCATTGATAGATGAAGGAAGATTTGATATTAATAGATCTG
This sequence comes from Picea mariana, assembly GCA_032191745.1. Classification (NCBI taxonomy): domain Eukaryota; kingdom Viridiplantae; phylum Streptophyta; class Pinopsida; order Pinales; family Pinaceae; genus Picea; species Picea mariana. The sequence goes on from JASDQU010264991.1 coordinate 14,842, forward strand.
AAAATAATAGTGAAAGATATGTTATACCTATGCATAGAAAGAATGTTTGGACTAACAAGTGGATGCAGGATCCTAGAAAGAATTTTTTGCAGGTTAGCTCCTATGATCCTAGTGCGCAGTACCGGAAAGGCTGGGGATCATTTAAAAGAAAGAGAGGATTAACCCTCTGTTACAGTTGCATAAGACCAGGACATCTTGCTAAGGAATTCCATGGAAGAAGACCTAGCTGTCTTTGTTGCAAAGCTATGGACCTTGAAGTGTTGGATTCCCTAGAATGATTGCTAAGCATGAGGGAATGCATCTAAACCAGGAAAACCCTAAGGTAGATCCAAAAATGGCAGAATCCTAGAAAGAATAAGAAAAAATATTGTTACAGATGAAAGAGACCTTGAATGACCACCGACATATCATCTTATCAGGGATATTCAAAGAAAAATAATGCATCGAATCAAGAATAAGAGACTTCGACATTGACCGTGTTCTTGTTGGATCACTGAGAGGGGGGGTGAATCAGTAATAGAGAAATTTAATCCTTTTTAACCATATAATCCAAGTGTTATATCAATGAAGCATTATAATCCAATAACTGCAGAGTAAATAAGCAATGAACAAATGAACAATCATACACATACACAGTACACTAGTGTTTTACGTGGAAACCCAAATCGAGAGAAAACCACATAATGATTTTTATTATATGTCTTGAAGAATTACATTCATTGGAAGCATCAACTTCCTTTGTTTTCCAGATACAATTGGAAGGAGGCTCCAAACCCCTAGTTTCTCAGGCTACAACCTGAGGAAATCTCCAACTCCCCATTTCTCTGGCTACAACTAGAAGGAGGCTACAACCCCCTATGTTCTCTGAATACAACTGAAAGGTGGCTACAACCACCTGTCCTTGCCCCATCCTACCACCCTAAAGTAGAGGTAGAATGATGGAACCAATGTCACACTATCACTGTGAGATATACCGCTGTAAACCTGTACCAATAAATGTGAACCATGCATCAACCTGTACCATAAATAAGTGCATCAACCATGCACCAACCTGTACCAAACAATCTGTAATAAACATGTACCATTAAAAAGTGCATCCAACCATGTACCAAGTATGTACCAATCATGTGTCAACTACTCATCAATATGTACCAACATCATCAACTATACACCTCATGTATGTGCCAACTCATCAACTACTTGTCTCAACCATGTACTCAACATGTACCTCAATCAAAATCCCTCATCAATTTCATCATCCAAATATGATTTGTATCTTTTTAATAGACCCGGTGTATATGATCACATTTCTGCAAACCTTCCTTAACTTTAACAACAAGAGACTAGCATTTTCATCAAACTTTTCTTTAGTCTCACATGCCTAGTTTTGGATTAGTCAACAACCCTAACTTGAAGTAATCATAACTTTGAACCTGTAATGTATAAAGATATGAAAGTGATATAATTTTTTTTCCAGTGTGTTTTGTGAAATTCCTCCAAGTTTCACTACTTGGAACCTCTCAGAAAAGGAGTTATAGAAACAATGGCATACCTTGCTGAATTCTGGCTTATTCTAGAGAGCGACCTTGTAGAGCGTGCCCCACATGAAATATTTGTTGAATTGATATGAAACTATTAAAAAAAATACTACAGACTGTACCCTAACCAAAACAGTTAGTCTCACTGAATTTGGATATGTTATGAAGAAGTTATGACATTTTTACCCGAAACACCTATTTTTGACTAGTTTCAGAACTAACCACAAACCCTATTTTCCATGGAGTGTAACTCCAAAAATACAATGACCCAAAAGATGATTTTTTTACCAAAGATACTTGGATATTTTTTCTAAATGGGATATCAATTTCATGGTCTGAATCATTATAGAAAAAATGTTATAGTGAAAATGGTGAGATGACCTGTAAATAACATACCTTAGAAAGCACCATCAAAAGAATTTATCCTTCCTTGCATTTCGGCCTTGTTTTCTTCACCTTCCCTCAAAATTTCGGCTTACATATCCTTGTTTACCTCAGACACCTATAGATATTCAATATTCTCAAGTGTATCTAAAATGAGAGAGCCCTGCCTCTTATTTATACTCTCCAAGTAGCTTCCTTAAAAACATCTTCTAGGTCACTTGGCCTCACTTTCCTTATTTTAGGGTTAACCCACTTCTAATTTCTCCATTAAATTTATTATTGAAATAATTTATTTTTTATTCACTTTGAATTATAATATACTCATTACTTCACTTTATTATTTACCTTTTAAAATCTCTTAAACCACTTTGACTACTTTGACCTTTTAGGGCTTCTAGATGACATATGAGGGTCCTCCAACTTCGTAAGGCCATAACTCTCAAACTGTGAGGAGTTATGTGATGTTCCACATACCACTAGAAATGGCATGACATGTACTATCCATGTAGAATAGTATTATCTGAAAATACATCATAACTCATACCATTACCCATCAAACAAACTTGGGTCCATTACCCAAACCAGGGGTCTCCAACTTCTCATGGCCATAACTCTCTAACCGTGAGGGGTTATGCGACGTTCCACATATGACCGAAAATGGCATGACAAACACTATCCATATAGGATAGTTTCCCTGACAAATTCACTATCCTTCATCTCATTATTCCACAATTAAGCATGGGTTCTCTTACTCCACAAAACATATTCCCGTGAGGGCTTTCACCATAAGGGGAACCACTTTCGAGTTCATCCATATTTACTTCTTATCAACCATGACAAAACAATAATGATTCATATTTACATCAAACAATATTGTGTCCATTACACAAACCTTTGTGCTATGGGTCTTTCTTCAAGGGTTGAAATCAATGACAACCAACCTTAATCAACAATCTCCCCCTTTGGCATTGATGGAAACACTCTGATGCAATACTCAAATCATATCACTCATGCTCCCCCTGGAACCATTCCTTTGTCCTCTGCATTTGATAAATATGCTCCCCCTAGAACCATGCCTCTGTCCTCTACATCTGATAAATCTTCTCCCCCTGGAACCATGCCTCTATCCTCTGCATCTGATAAATCTCTCCCCCTTTGTCATCAATGGAAAATGTATCTTTCCATCTGGGGTTGCTCCCCCTGGCTGAACTGTCCTCTTCTGGTGCTTCCTCATGTACATCTAAGACATATAAGATAAGCATTCAAAAAGCATTCATTTTGGAGTAGAAATAACTCCAAGTCTTTGGGGAAGATATTCAAAGGCTTCCCGTGGAAGTGGTTTTGTAAAGATGTCTTCCACTTGTTCTTTTGTGCCCACATACTCAACTCTGATGTTATTTTATGCAACCTGTTCCCATAGAAAGTGATACTTGATTGGAACATGCTTCATCTTGGAGTGAGTCATCAGGTTTTTTGAGATATTGATGGTGCTTTTATTATCACAATATATTGGAATGGGATCATCATACTCAACCTGTATATCTGTCAAAGTTTGTTTCATCCAAAGAACCTGTGTAAACCATGTTGCTGTTGCAATATACTCTGCCTCGGCTGTAGATAGAGACACTGATGATTGTTTCTTGCTCATCCATGATACTAAACACTCACCCAAGTAGAATGCTGCTCCATTGGTGCTTCGTTGGTCATCAATACAACCTGCCCAATCTACGTCTGTGTAGGAAATTAGTGATAGATCCTTTCCTTTTGGATACCATAGCCCAAACTCTTCCATTCCTTTGAGATATCTAAAAATCCTCTTCACTGCTAATACATGTGATTCCTTTGGTGCTGCTTGAAATCGTGCCACCTGTCCAACTTCTTTCATTACATATGGTGTGGATGTTGTCACATACAATAGGCTACCAATCATTGACCTGTATTAACTTTGATATGTAGACTTTGAATCATCATCTTTGCTCAACTTGCAACTGGTTTGCATGGGAGTGAAAATTGGTTTTCAATCTTCCATTCCGAACCTCTTTAGCATTTCTCTGATATACTTGGTTTGA
>JASDQU010264992.1:3323-15384 GCA_032191745.1 Picea mariana
AATTAAAATAGTCTGCAAGCTCGCTTCTTAATTTGTACACCGCGTATCTCTGCCTGCTCTTTGTAGGACATGGAATGAGGGCTTCGTCATTGTTCTATAAAATCTCATCCCCATACTTTATGAAAGTACATATTTCATATCTATAAAAGTAAATGTCTACTTTAAAAAATTACGTATTTGCTATGTATAGTTTATGGTCTGCAGGAACCTATAATTTCATAAATTTCAATTTCTTGTGTCGAGGCACCCCTGTTTTAAAGAAAACTAATTCGGGAATGCTATTTATTTCGTCCTTCTTCCCACCGCCCTATGTAATAGACACTGGTACTATACTTTTTGCCCTCTTTTCCACTAGCGTATGTAAAACCTATGTATAGAAAACTAATTCGCGAATGCTGAATTTTTGGGACACGAGCTCCTTAAAATTCAAATAATCTGCAAGTATGATTCTCAATTTGTATATCGTGGAACTATTGGTGCTATTTGTAGGACATGGAAGAACAAAAGCGCATTTTTCAGGTCCCCGGCCAGAGAACCCGCGATCCAAAAAATGCCTAAGTCGAGAAGCCGCTTTTTTAAGGAAAACTAATTCGAGAATCATATTTGTTTCATACTTTTCTCCACCGGCCTATGTAACAGACGTCGGTACTATTTTTTTTTTTTACTCCAGCAGCATATGTAAAAAGGAAAACTAATTCGGGAATGTTAAACTTGTTCGACACGAGCGCCTTCGATTTCAAATAGTCCAAAAGTTCGTTTGTCAATTTGTATATCGCGGAACTCTGCGGACTATTTGTAGGCCACAGAACAACAGAAGCCCAACTTTCAGCCCGCCAGACCGAGAACCCTCCATTCAAAAATTCTAGTCCTCAAAGCAGCATGTCAATTTGTATATCGCGGAACTCTCGGTGGTATTTGTAGGCCACGGAACAACAGAAGCCCAATTTTCAGCCCGCAATCCCAACAACCCATAATGAAGCTTTCGTGCATGCTCTATATATCTACTTCATCAAATTACATATTTGATTTTTGTAGGCCACGGAACAATATAAGGCCAATTTTCAGCCCCCTAGCCTGAGAACCCGCGATCCAAAATTTCAAATAGTCCACAAGACCACTTGTCAATTTGTATATCGCAAAACTCTCACTATTATTTGTAGGGCAAGGAACAACAAAAAACTAATTTTCAGCCCGACGGCCCGAGAACCTGCGATCCAAAAATTCAAATAGTCTGCAAAACTGCTTCAAAACTTGTATTTCGCGGAACTCTCTGTGCTATTTGTAGGCGACAGAACAACAGTAGCCCAATTTTCAGCCCACCACCCTGATAACTCGGAATGAAGCTCCCGTGCCTTTGTTTTAAAGAAAACTAATTCGGTATTGGTAGTCTTCTTATGCTTTTGTCCACGAACCTATGGGAGCACAATTTCAGCCTGCCAGCCTGACAACCACAATGGTCTATATATCTACTTAATCAAATTGCATATTTCGTATCTAGCAACTCTTCTTTGTAACATACATACGCCCTTAAATATCGAATAGTCCACAACTCCAATTGTCAAATTGTATGTCATGGAACTCTGGGTGCAATTTGTAGGCCACAGAACAATAAATCTCGAATTTCAACGCACCAACACATTAGTACTGTTTCTGTGTATTTTTTCCACGACAGTATGCAAAGCATATCTAAAGAATAGTACTTCGGAAATGCTAATTTTTTTGGACACCATTCCCTTAAGATTCTAATAGTCCGCAACTTCGATTGTCAATTTGTAAATCACAGAAATATCCATGCTTTTTGTAGGGCACGGAAGAACAGAAACATCCCGAGAAGTTGCCATCCAAAAGCTCGCTAACTATTGAATCAGGACTCCGCCTTGTAAAATTACATATTTTGTATGTATAAATTATGCTATTCATGAACGTTTAATTTCATAAATTTCAATTTCTATTGTGTGCAGGAATGCTAATTTTTTTTTATGTTTTTTGTCAAGAAACCTATGTAACCCACATTACCATTATTTTCCCTGGTTTTTTTCCTACATACCCATGTACTTCAACTTCCTGCCCACGTGTCTGTACTTCTTCGCATTTATTCCCTTTCCCGCGGGTGGGGTGCTAGTAGAGCACACGCGTTGATCGGAGCAGCCAGGAGCGATACTCCATGGTGCCAGCAATGTGACGACCGCGTGCCACTCACTACCAACTGCCTAATCAGTTCAAGTTCAGCTTGCTCGAGGCACGACGCCATTACTCTCAGTGCACCATGCTCTGCCTTCGCATCCTTTTGACAGACCAGCACCCTCACTGCACCCTTACTCTACATGTGCGGCCATTTATGGAACCTCACCAGCTGTCCGACCTATTTCAATTTCTCCAGCGGGTCCAGATGGCTCATTCTTTCCTACTTTTTCTTCTCAAAGCTCGACTTCCTACCCAACCTTTCCCTGCTCTGTTCCTATTGTGCTTTCTCTCTCCCACTGTCCTAGAGATGCCCCAGCTACGAAGGAAGTCCAAAGACCGATCAGCCTGCCAACCAAACCAACCCTGCCTAGTCCTACGTCCCCCACCTGCTCCCTCCCTGTTATCCTCCTCCTCTTTGGCCACTTCATCCTCCTCCCTGGCGCAGTCGAATCAAATTCCTGCATCTCTCCTGCCCCTTCCTACGTCCCTTGCCAACATAATGGAGGAGTTGGACTACTCAGGGGCCTCACTGAACAACAACCCAGAACCTTTAGCCAATTCAGCATCTATTTCACACCTAGGCCCTTTGGCCCCTCCCAACTCTCCGGCCACCCAGTCGCTTCAGGACTAGCTTCATGACACCCAATTTCAGATGGATGGTCCAGAAGCCAGTCAAAATTTTCAACGACAACCCCAATATCGAGGGGGTTCCAATGCTAACCCAGAATGCGAGTGGCAAACAGGCCTTGCACTGGTGCAGAGCCTGGTATTTGACCTGTGTCGGGACATGGACGACCTTCGATTCTGCCTACAAACCCTGGAAAACAAAGCCTCTCGACTCCTACAGTTGCTCTTCGCGTTACAAGGTGCTCATCTCCTCGCACCTGAGGCAGCCCAATCAGCAACAACCCATGTAGAAGCAACCTCGACACCAATGTTGCCACTGGAAAATTTGGTCCATGCAGATGCAGACTGTGAGGACCAGAGGCTTCCATCACGCCCGGAGGACGTCCAGAAGGAAGAGTACCTGCCATCAGAGATGGAGAACACTATGCAACTGGACCGTACACCAATCCAGGAGGAGCCGCCTCCTCCCGGGGACACGACATTTCGCGCCTTTTGCATGGTCATGTCGCCGCACTACAACCCATACCGGTGATCTCTATTGTTTTTGTCTGTTGTTTTATCATGTGCATGTTGACCTTTCATGCATTTGTCCAAGGTTATAATAATTAGGCTATCTACACTTTCCACTGTTCTAGCGCCCACCCTTACGGGCCAAAATTTTGAACTATTTTTGCATCAGTGACAATCTACACTTAAGTTATGAAGCGGTTTGGCTAGTTGAGCTGGCTTTCCCTTGGGGCAGCTCAATATTTACAGCTTGAAACCATGGAAATTCTCTGTACTCCTTCATTTTAACAGACTTTTATATAATCTTACTTATAAAAAAAAAATATTGAATAAAATTTAAAAAATTGCTTATACTATTCATTAACTAAGACATGTTATAGCATTATATAAATTACTTTACATCTCCATACAACATTATAATATTCTATAAATTTCTCTGTGTCATGTATATCACGGAATTGTTCGCTGCAAAATATATATGACAAAAGTCTTTGGTGAAAAATGTATATCATGTAACACACTAGACATGAAAAGTGTGAACCCGGGACTCCGCCAACCCACAACTCCGTAATTGTTCAGTACAAAATGTATGAAGTTTTATAGCATTCTAAAAATTACTATAAATCTTCGTACAATGTTATAATCTTCTATAAATTACTGTCTCATGTATATGATGGAATTGTTGGGTGCAAAATTCCTATTTATTGCTAATTTTTTGGTCTTCAACGACATTGATGTTTTAAATGTTGATGTAATTTCCAGAGATATGTAACAGACATTATTTATTTTATAATAAGTTTGTATAGTTCGCAAGCCCGCTTGTCAATTTGTATAGGGCACAGAACAACAGAGGCCCATTTTTGAAACCGACAGCCCAAGAACCCGCGATCCAAAAACTGGCTAAGTATGGAATGATTGCTCCATCCATGCTCTGTAAAACGTGTGCAAAGAAAACCAATTCGGCAATGCTATATCTTTTTTGTCCAAGAAAATTCTTAGTTTTAAAGCAAAATAGTTCGACAATGCTAATTTTTTGGTGTTTTTCTCCACAAACCTATGTAACAGACCTTCTTACTATTCTATTGTATAACTGACATTATTAATTTATGATAAATTTCTATAGTCTGCCACTCCACCTATCATTTTGTATATCGCGGAATTTTCGGTGCTATTTGTAGGCCACGGAACATAAGAGGCCCAACTTTGAACCCATGCCACGAGAACCCGCGATCCAAAAACTGGCTAAGTATGCAATGAGGGCTCCGTGCATGCTCTATAAAATCTCATCCCCATACTTTATAAAAGTACAAATTTCGTATGTATAAATCTAAATATATACTTTATACAAGTGCATATTTCGTATGTATAAAAGTACATATTTCATATGTATAAAACTATATATTTACTTTACTATGTTCTGCATGCAAACTACATCTACTTCAACTTTCTACCCACGTGTCTCTACTACCTCACATTTTCTCCCATCCCAACCTAACAGGGACTCCGCTGCCATGCAATACTTGTTAATTTTCAGAATACTTGGTAACATGAGATTTTTTGTTAGTTTTTCAAATAATTTTATTTCTAACAATTTTATTTTAAACCACATAAAATTAATCAATTCATACACATCATTCAATTAAAAAAAAAAAAATTACATTTAAAAATTTTAAAATTATATTTTAATTTTAAAAATATTTAATTTAATATTTTAATTTTATTGAAATTTACTAAACTTTATAAAAGAATTTTAATCAATCAAAGTCAAACTAATTTAACCTAAAATCAATTATAATATAACTTGTATTTTAAAAGGTATAATAATAAACATAGTAATTAATTAATATTTTTATTTATTTTTAAATTAAAATTAATTTGGTATGTGTCATTATTACATAAATTAATCAAATTCAAACTAATTTAACCTAAAACCAATTACAATATAACTTGTCTTTTTAAAAGTATAATAATAAACATAGTATTTAATTAATATTTCTATTTATTTTTAAATTAAAATAAATTTGTTATGTGTTACTCTTACATTCAATTACATAAATGCAATATGACATTAGTCAAACTAATTTGACCTAAAACTAATTACAATATAACTTGTCTTTTAAAATGTATAATAATAAACATAGTAATTAATTAATATTTCTATTCATTTTTAAATTAAAATAAATTTGTTATGTGTAACTATTACATTCAATTACATAAATACAATATGACATTTAAAATGTAAAAATAATAATATATAAAATTCTTAAATCAAATTTTACAATTTTTATAAATATCATAAATTATATTTTATGATTTAATTGGACCTAAAACCAATTACAATATAACTTGTCTTTTAAAATGCAATATGACATTTATAATGTAAAAAAATAATACATAAAAATCTTAAATCAAATTTTAATTTTTTTATAAATATTATAAATTAAATTTTATGATTTTAAACGGTATAATAATAAACATAGTAATTAATTAATATTTCTATTCATTTTTAAATTAAAATAAATTTGTTATGTGTCACTATTACATTCAATTACATAAATGCAATATTACATCTATGATGTAAAACAATAATACATAAAATTCTTAATTCAAATTTTACAATTTTTATAAAAATCATAAATTAAATTTTATGATATTTTTTAAACCATAAATATAACATAGAAAGAAAATAGTAATACACATGATGGTCATTTGCCACTTTCTTACCAAAAAAAAATGTTTTTAAATTTTTGTTTTTTTAATATGTTTTGTTTTTTATAATATTGGTTTAAAATTTGTAATTTTGTAGTAAGAGATTGAGAAGAGTTCAGAGTAAAACTTTTTCAAATTTTTATTTTGACGAGATTTTTTTGTGGGTCAAGGTCAAGTCCCTAAAAAGTGTTTAAAAAGTGTTTTTTGCATGGAGTGTGTAATTTTTTTGGGGGGTGCTTTTTGTGTTTGCATGGAGTGTGTAATCTTTTTTTTATTCTTTGTGTTTTATTTTGATGGTGTGATAATTTTAATTCTTCAAAGCAATTCTACCATTATTAAAGATGTTTAAGTTAATCAATTTATTTATTGATTCAGATAAGTTGGATGCCCAAAGAATTATAAATCTTGGAAACACCATATGTAAAACACATTGATATATCATGAGTTATGATGTGATATTTGTGATGGTGATACTCTTTCTACTAAGCTTATTGATGTTGTTCCTTTAGTTAAATGGGAATTAAAGACGAAAAATCTTTTGCTTTTCTTCGTTCTTCTGTAGCTGAACATATGTTTGTTTATGTTGAGAATTCTACTACTGCTTGGTCTACTTGGAATCAATTTCACAAGATTTTGTATACTCCTGATGCATCTCAAAGAGTTGATTTACAAATGAAGTTGATAAGGCAAAGATTAGTTGATGGTGGTGACATATAGGGTGGCTTTCCTAAACGTAAAGACTTTTTTTTTGTCTCTATTTTGATAAAAGGCTTACCTCCATCTTATAAGAACCTTATCAAAACTTTGCAAACAATTGAGAAATTATTAATTGCAACTTTTGATTCACTTTGTGAACTATTGGCTCAACATAATAAGTCATTTGGTAAACAAAAACAATCAGGAGATGATTTTCTTTTCACTAGTTCAAATAGAGTTGAAAGCTCTAGAGTTGTTGACCCCTATACCTTTCTTTTCTTTCACTCTTCTGTACATGAATTTTCTTCTTCTTGTGATCCTACAAGATTTATGTGTCCTACCATTTGCACATCTCTTTTTCGTAGCCTACATATTCTTCCCTACTTAGTCACTTTATTATATTCATGGATTAGTGGGTTGACGGGCTCGCAAACTCCTGATATATCTTTGTTCCTTCCATAAACCTGTTTCCAACACTTAGTTCTTTTTTCTTCTTTCATTGCGGACTTGCAAACTTGTAATTTTGTATCTTTCCTTTCTTGTAATTCCATCCGAGAGGTATCAACATTTAACCGTTTTTCCTTCCACGATGGGTTCATGGGTTGGTGGAATTGCAGTTTCATTTGACTATTTCTTCCACCCCGAATCCCTGCCATGACATGTCCCATTTCTTTCTCACTTCCCAAGTTAAATTTAATGTTGATAATACAGAATTAACTGCTAAAATTGAATTTCAAAAATCTCGATATTAATGACATTTTTCTCGAGACAATTACATTTATTCCATATTAAATCTTCCATTGAAAACATGATTCAAGTATTATTGAATGGGATTTTATCACTTTTCTAAGCGGTATTACCAAGAAGTTCATCAACCTGGTAAAGATGGTCGAGAGAAAACAACAATTATGCGAGGATACTTTGAATCTATTTGCTAGAGAAGATCACAATTACCACTGGTCAAGTTCATATTGGTATTATTCAACATTGCCAGACAGAGACAAAAATAAAGTTTGGACATCAGTGATAGCTCTGGCTAGTTGTGTGCCTGAAGTTTTCGACTACAAAGATATTATCACTTGGTGCATAGACAAATTTGTTCAGAACAGAAGGACAATTCCACTACAAAACGAATCCCCTATTTCATTGGTGCCTTCAGTATTCTCGAAAATGTTGAAATTACCATAGCCAAATATAACATACAAAGGAGATGAAGCTATAAATTTTCTAAAAGGAAGAAATAATGGAATAGAGCTCCTATAAGAATATTTGCAAGACCCTACATCAATACCACAAGACTTATCAAGAATCCAAGTTAGTTCTTTGAAAGACCCTTATCGAGAAATTGCTTGGCCTTTTACAAGAGTCGTTGGTCAAGATTCTACAGACAATATCCCGCGGTTAGCTCTATATATTCTACATTTTGTTGTTCACAAAAATGTTGTCTTCGACTGGAAAAATATTATATCTAATGAAATTTCTGAACAATTAATGAATTTTAAGAATGAAAAGAAGTTTTACATGACTTATTATCTGATATTTTCCATTACATATTGCCATATTTTTTAAGTCTTGAGTATTGGAAAGAGGTTAAATTAAAAGGTCAACCCTGTGACTATGCGGTATCAAGCTCTCTAGAGACAAAAGGTTATTCACTACTTTTATGAAGTATATAATGATTTTGTGTTTGAATTCAAGAAATTACTCTTTGGAGAGGATACTTCTAGAATTTCAAAGGGGGTTCTGGAGAAAATGGATGATTATAACATAATCAAGATTTTCTATTCTCATGAAAAAACTATCTTCCTTCCTTATTATGTACTTGATAAATTGTTCATAATAGAGGTAGCAATGCAATATAAATTCAGGTTCCATGCTTTTTATGAAAAAAGGAAAAAATTGTTTATTCATTTGCCTTGGAAAGTTGGCGAAATTTTGTTGAAAGGAATTGCCAAGATTAATGAATATGCTTCATATTTTGATTAGTATAATCTAAAATTTGCAAAAGAAATCAAGGGGTTTGATCCTAACCACCTTTTTATAACCATATGATATCAGTCGAATTGAGTCCTGCATTAGTTAATACCCTTATATTTGGAGAAGAAGAAGGCGACAATCATGACTCTCTTGTTCAAGATACTAAGAAAAATTTTGGTGATATAGATACCATAGTGAGTACTACAGAGATTTGTAAGCAAAGAGGGAAACCCTCAGGGGAAAGAAGTTTCCAATCTCCCACTATTTCTCATAGGAGTGTTTTTCCTAAATTAAATCTTCAGTCTACAATGGCTCAACAAAGAAAACCCTCAAATAATACTTCAGACGATGATGGAGAGAAAAATCCTCCTCAAGGAAATTTAGAAAACCCTCATAAATTGAAAGTGAAAAGGAAAATAATTAATTCTCAACAGGGAGGTGAAGAACAAAACATACCTGAAAATGATATTTCGCTTGATGATATGGACTTAGATGTTGATATTGAAAATATCCAGTTCCTAGACAAAGAGGAATGGGTACAAGAGAATACATAGTTTGTCTCCGCACTTGTTGTCCATGATGAAGTCTTTTATGATGAAGAAACCTTTTTTCCGTACATAATGCATTATTTGATAAGTCTTCAAAGAAATTAATCTTTGAAATAACTTCGAAGAATAAAAAGGGAAAAGCTCATTCCACCATTCATCTTAGAGGTATGCTTCAATCAAAATTGTCTTCAATTCATAAGATTACAGGGGATGCACTAGATGTCTCAATAGTCGATATGGAGGAAAAAAATCTCAGGCTTAAGGAAAGAATCAAAGAATTGGAAGCAAATTTTATTCCTCCACCTATATTGGCCACTCTTGTTGCTATGGTTCAACCTGATAGAATTATTCAAAGAACCCATGAGTCAAGTTTAATATTGAAAGGAATTTCAATTTTACTAACTACTACTCGACATTTCGTGGAGGAAAATATAAATAAAATAATGTCACTTATTTTAGATATATGGGACTTCGCGAAAAGTTTTTCTTCTCTCGGGCTTAAAAAAAAATACTAAAGAATATTTGAATGTGGATTTAAAAAATGATGAAGGATTTTTGACAAACGGGGTTGCCATGTTCACTGCCAAAGTCTCAGTAATGACAAAAAAAAGGAGAAAACAATAAGATTTTCCTTCTCAAAGCCGCATGAAACAATTGAAAGCGTGTTGGATTGAAAGGATTAATACCTTAAGATGATTACTAAGTCAACTTAATGAATTATCACACAAAAATATTGAAGCATATCCAAAAGTTATTGGGTTAGATATTGCAGGTACTACTATTGAAGTGGTAGATCCAAACTTGATATCAAATTCGATGCTCATGACTAAACAACAATTCAAGGAGCAAGTTGAAAACTTGAAAAAAATATCAACAAAAAAATTTGACAGTATGGTGGAATATAATTATGATGACATTGATAATTTGCTTGTGGAATATACAAATATACATAAAGAATTGAGACTACATTAAAAAAATTATCTATTGATTTGAAAGAGAATTATTTAATATCAAAGTCAAGCAGGAAGTAATCATTTCTCCTTTAAGGGAATATATTCAAGAATGGTTAAACAAATCTCTAATCAAGATTTCTGAGATTCCAACGGAAGCAGTTACAACCGGCCACATAACCGCAATGAGCAAAGATACAAAAGGCACATCAGAAAGAAAATTGAAACGAGAGAGACTCCATCACAGTAATTCCATATTGATTACATACTTTCTTCCTTCTCAGAATTCATCCACTTGTATTTATTCTTTCATTAGAAAAATATAATTGAATTATGATAACTTCCTTTTTGTCTTCTTCCAAATCTTTGTTGCTCGTGCCTTGTTCCACATTCCTCCCTCTTCTTCACACTTCTTGTATATATTTGATGGTCCATGAGATCCCCAATCCCAGTCCATTTATGGACTAACTCCTTTAAATTTCCAAGACTGTAACAAACATTATTAATTTTGAGAAATTCTAGAGAACTATTTCAAAGTCGATTTTGATTGTATTTTGTAACTCTGTTTTTCTAGTATAAGATATTTGAAATCGAATTATCAAAATCTTATTTTGATCTTAATAAGTAATACTCTTTCAAACTTCTCTTGTTCAATTGGACCATTTCCTTTTATTTTGAATGTGATCAGAAACTTTATTAGACCATGATGGATGTGAGGATATTATCATTTTTTGTGTTTTCCGCAATGTGTGATGTTTGAGGTTCTTGGTCCACTTCTCAGGAACTCTCTCTCTATATATTTATGTTTCAACAATTTGAATTTTGTTGAGATATAAATATTTGGATCCTGTCATTTGATATAATCCTATATTATTTTTGATATCAAATATTTAAAGAATATCTTCAGCCAAAGAGGAGCACCACCTCTATAAAAATGCAAGGGGATTCATATCCTTATGAGGTTGTCATTTCAGTATTAACAGATTCAAATGTCAACAAGAGGTACATGTGTTGGGCTCTAAAGATGTCCTAAAAACAATCTCTATGCATCAACCAAAGGTAGGCGCCGACACAAGCGTTTTACTTGTCTCCTATGTAGGTTCTTACCTTCTGTTTTCAATACCCAACCTCCAGAGATGCAACATCTGTAAAGGAACAACAATCGTAAAGGGAACGACAGTTGTTCTATTCAAAGGAACAACACGACCTGCAAAAGGAACAACAATCAGAACAAAAGGAATAGAAATCATTACATTGGGCCGAACTAATGTTGAATTAATTTCATTGTAGTATTTACACAACTATCTAATTTGTCAACCCGGGGTTCGTAAACTGACGAAGCACACGCAAAGTATATGCAAAATTGAAGCGAGACTAATATAATCTAATGTTTAAGCTACAACTGAAATAGAATCATTAATCTAACACACAACTTGGAATTGAATTAATCTAGTTGCGTAAATGAAATTAATCTAGGAATGAGAAATTGTGTGAAGGAATTAATCTAGAAATGGAGAACTACATGAAGTAAAAGAAAGTACAACATGTGAATAGCTAAATA
This sequence comes from Picea mariana, assembly GCA_032191745.1. Taxonomy (NCBI): domain Eukaryota; kingdom Viridiplantae; phylum Streptophyta; class Pinopsida; order Pinales; family Pinaceae; genus Picea; species Picea mariana. Next base: position 15,083 of record JASDQU010264992.1, read on the forward strand.
ACACAACAACATATGTGAGCTCACGCCAATGAAGCAATCTTCATAACAAAATAATAAAAGCATGAAAACCAAAACCATGAATCAAAGCTAAGAATCCCTTTCTCTTTCGAATCCTAATGACTACCATTAATGACTACTCTAATTCTCTACTTACAACTGATTGAATTTTAATTGCTCCTAATTGAATTCTCATGAAGAGAGAGCACTCTCTTTTATACATGAGAGCCTTGAAGATAAGATAACCATCTCATTATTACAGATCCACTTTTCTCTCAACCTATTTCCCATTATTACAAAATATA
>JASDQU010264994.1:593-15472 GCA_032191745.1 Picea mariana
AAGTGACATAAATCTTTTCACTGGACAGAGGAAGCAGAAAAGAGTTTCAACCTGCTGAAGAAGAAGATCACTGAGCAACCAATTCTTGTGTTACCAAATTTCAACAAAACATTCCAGGTCAGGTGTGACACAAGTGGGTCTGCAATTGGAGCAGTGTTGAGCCAAGACAATAGGATGATCATGTATTTCAGTGAAAAACTGAATGAATCAAAGATCAAGTACTCCATATATGACAAAAAATTCTATGCGGTCATACAAGCGCTGAAGAAATGGAGGCATTATTTGGTTCCCAAAGAGTTTGTTTTGTACAATGATAATCACACTTTGCAATTCATGACTCGACAGGAGAAGGTGAACCAAAAACATGCTAACTGGGTTTAGTTCATGTAGAATTTTATTTTTGTGATTAAACATATTTCTGGAACTGCTAACAAAGTGGTTGATGCATTGAGCAGGAAATCTTTGCTATTGCAGGAATTGAAAGTCAAGACTTTGGGTTTTTATAACCTCAAAGAAATGTACAGGGATGATCTAGACTTCAAAGAGGCATATGAGGCATCTGAGAATCCAATTCTCAGGGACAGAAGTCAATGGATCGAGTATATGATCCAAGATGGATTATTGTTCAGAGGTAACCAGCTATGTATAGTGAAATGCTCCATGAGGGAGAATTTGTTGAAGGAAAAGCACAACGGAGGATCGTTAGGACACTTCGGTCATGAAAAAACGTTCTCAAAGATGAATGGCTCATATTATTTTCCAAGGATGAGGACATATGTGAAGAAATTTGTGGACAGGTGCAGGATTTTCCATCACATGAAAGGAAAAAGGAAGAATGCAGGGTTATACCAACCCTTTCCCATACCAGAAAGGCCGTGGGATGCAGTGAGCATGGGTTTCATATTGGGACTACAAAGGAAACAAAGGGGATATGATTCAATCTTTGTAGTGGTAGACATATTTTCAAAGATGGCACATTTTATACCATGCCAGAAAACCAGCGACGCAACTCACATTGCGAATCTTTTTTTTAAGGAAGTCGTCGGACTTCACGACTTGCCAAGGAGTATTGTTTCTGATCAAGACACCAAGTTTGTTGGACACTTCTGGAGGACCTTATGGAAAAATATGGGGAATTTGTTTTCTTTTAGATCAACGTATCATCCTCAGATGGATGGATAGATAGACATCATGAACAAGAGCTTGGGAGATTTGTTAAGGAGCCTAGTGACTGAACACCACAGTCAATGGGATCATATTCTATTGGAATTTTCCTACAACGATTCATTTAACAGAAGCACAGGGCACATTCCATTCTAGATTGTATATAGAATGAAGCCAAGGGGAGTTTCTGAATTGAAATATTTAGAACACGATGAATTTAGGAGTGCTAGTGTAGAGGACTTTGTAGAAGGAATGAAGGAGCTTCAATGTAGAATTAAGAAGCGGTTGAAGAGTTCAACTCAAGAGTACAAGTGTAGGGCAGATCAAGATAGGCGAGAAATTCAATTTGAATTTGGTGATTTGATTCTTATGGATTTGAGGAAGGAAAGGTTCCCAAGGGGAACGTAGAACAAGCTTAAGATGAAAAAGATTAGACCATGCAAGGTCATAAAAAAATTTGGGGAAAACACATATGAGAATGAATTACCCAATGGGGTAGGAATATCACTGATATTCAATGTCGTGGATTTGTACCCTTACAAAGATGAAGAAGCAGGAGAAGAAGATGAACAGGAAAATATTTAATGGACAAAACAAATGAATGTAGATAAAAAGCCATAGATGGAAAGCATATTTGACAAAAGGATTAGCAAAAAGACCAGGAGGAAGGAGTATGTTGAATACTTGGTCAAGTGGAAAGGGCATCTAGCTGAAGATGCCAGCTGGGAGGATGAAGCAGAAATTCAAAGGCATGGACAGATCGTGCAAGAGCTCATGAACAAGACTTCATGAAAATTTTCAAGCGAGGGAGTATGATGCAGGAGCATCACATAAAGCCAACAAGCACACACCTAGCGAAAGGACACAGTTGGACGTGAAAATTTCATTTGAACACGTTTTCGTGAAAACGTTTTGAATTTTAAAATCTGAAATATCAATGTAATGATCAGGGGGAAAGTGCATTAGCATTTATGTATTGAAGATCAAAATTGATTTGGAGCGTATGTTCCTATTCAAATATGTACTAGGAATTTATGTATGTTTAGTGCAAGTAGGTAGATTTAAATGATAGATTAGACAGTTTTAGAAGCTTAAGAGGGAAAATGAAGGATAGACACCCTCACCCTTGTATCTTTGTAACATAATTCAGAATTTGTAAGTTGTATAGTTGTAGAGGAGAATATAGGTGAATGGAGGATTTTTATACATTTTAGTTGTTATTTTCCATGTACAGGAGCACTGGAATTAATAGAAGAAATATTTGATTCTAATCTGTGTTTTTATGGTTGTTGGAACCACCTATTGAATGGTATGTTGCAGGCTATTTACGTTCTCTGTATGCATTTTGTTTAAATTCTATGTGTGTGTGAAGGCTCTAGAATTCTATGTTGAATGATTGAATTATGGATAAGGGGAGAATGGGTTTCAATTGTTTCTCTTTCTGAGAACTACTGGAAAGACTGTAGTGGAGGTTCCGTAAGGAGTGCATTGACCAGGTTCTGAATTTCATTTCAGAATGCTGATAAGAGACTCAATTGTGTCCTTACAGGAAGGAGTGATAGAAGAGAAAAAATCCATGCAAAGTGTGTGAAGACTGGGAGAAGAGGGTAAGATTTCTTTAGACTCATAGAGGAGTTGAAGAATTATTTGTTGCAAGGACTGCACAGATCTTCTCTCGAAGGATAACCATGAGTTATCATTAAGTTTGCAAGATTTGTGCATAGTGAAGGCTTGAAGCCTAGAATTTTCCAAGGAAATCTTGAAGGACTCGAGAATCAACTTAGGTTGAATGTAACAGAGGCCGAGTGAAGAACAAGTGGGATCTAAATCAAGAAAATAACAGGTCTAATTGCCTTTTCCGAAGCTCGGAGACAAAGGTTGTCAAGGACAGATGCGGATGGTCTGAATTCTCCATGGAGAACTTGTGAGATCGTGAGGACTGTAGGATTGGCAGGAGTTGCAAGGTGGTTAGAGGCCAAAGGAACCCATCAACCAGGAGCGAAGGATCAGTGTGAGACATTGATCATGGCTTACCCCACACCGTTGTATCATATCATGATTTTGGGGGTTCGAAGGTTGGGAAACATTGCATTTGGATCATGAAAGTCACGAAGTGCTGAGCATCGAGGGATCGTGTAGACAAGTGTCCCATATCATAAGCGGAGACCACATGGTTGAGAGGTGGCACAAACATACAGTGTGCAGAAAAAGGTCGAAGTGGGTGACAAGTGGCATACATGCGTCACTATGGAGGAGTCAACACCCCGTTAACTTATCTCATTTCGGGGATTCTCAAAGAAGGAGCACGAGTGTTTAGCACTCTAACTCACGAAGTCTCGAGTTGCGAGAGGTGATNTCTAGCTGGTGTTCACTTGTAAAGGCGCTAACAAGGAAGAGCCATACCCATATCGCATCTTGAGTATCGAAGATTTTGAGCAAGAGGATTTGAGAGTCTTTGACTCTCCAGCTCGCGAGATCATGAGTCATGAAAGGATATTGTGCTAAGGTATTGGTCATTGTCACTTTTCCAAGGGTCTGAAGAGAGGGGGCTTGTCCCTTACACCCATTTGGAGCTTTACATCTCAACTATTGTAGAGAGCAGTGGCATTGTGTTGAAACCGCTGAACTCACGAGACCCGAAAGTCATTTACGGTCTTAATCAAGGGTTTTTCTTAACTCTTTTCATGGTTTAGAGAAGATCCTACATGGATCTCAGCCTGAGGGTCAGGGGGCTGCACCAACAGTCATAGGAAAAGTGTCCCAACTTTTGACAGTTGTAGCATCTGGTCTTTGAACCATCTTTCTTCTTATCTAGAACTCTTACAAAGTTATCTTATTTATTTTTCTTCCTGAAGGAACTTCTTCTATTCTTTTGAGTTGTAAGAGCTTCCTCTTCATAAACAATTAGTGTCTTTTGTTGATCTGCAAGTCTACATTCTTCGTGTGTGCAATCTGCCCATAACTTATCAAACTTGGGTAACTTGCTTCTTGCACACACTCCTTATACAAAAGTTATCTAAAATGTTGGAAATCCATTTAGGGTTGTGGTTACAATATACTTGTCACTAATGAAATCTCCAATAGCTATAAGATGATCTCTAATCTAAGAAACTCTCATAATATAGGTTGTGATATATTTTGAGTTTTCCAACTTCATATTATGAAGATGATTTCTTAAGGAAAGATTTTGGATAATGTCTTTTATTTCATATAACTTGTTGAGTGCTTCATACATTTTCCTTGTTGTCTTTAGTTCGAATATATTAAGGATCAAGTGATCCTTTACTGAATCTGACATGATTCTCTTTTCTTTCTTTTCATTCTTCTTATGCTTGGAATTTTCTCTTCTTCATCTGGTTCTGGTACACCCACTTTAACATGTTCTAGAAGATCGTTCTCATCTATAATCATCTGCAACCTATGCTTCCAAGATTTTAAGTTTCTAGATCCTTCCAGCCTATCTTCTACCCTCATACTAGTAGCCATTCTTTCTTGCAGTAGAAACCCTAGCCCTCCAGGCTATAGAAATAATAGAAAAATCAAATTTCTTGGATCTAAAAACTGAACTCACCAAAAGATGTGTTGGACTAAGGTGAGTAGGTTGGTGTGTTTAGATTTCATAAAATCCAACTTTTACCCCTCCAAACATTATCTATGGATTTCTAGACTGGTGCTTTTGGTTTCTAGTACTTCTTGTTTTTTGGTACTTCTAGTACATTGGTACTTCTAGTACTTCTTGTACTTTGTGAAAACTAGGGTTTCACTTTATAGGAGATCTAGCCACTGAAAAGTTGCACTGAGGAGGCCAAAGTGTTCCTTGAGGTAGGGCACACTTTTCTAGATGGATTTGGGGCTAGAATTCTTCTTCAATAAAAATCCCTAATTTGCATGTATGACAACAGTGACGTTTTTTTCTTTTTCTTGTGAAAGATGCTCTCTTTTGCTTAACTTTGAAACCATGTTAAATTTTCTACTATTATTAGGTTACTTTCAATTTACTAGATAACCGTAGCAAATATAGGATCACTAAGAGAAACACAATCACAATAGAACACAAGCATTTATTCTAGGAAACCCTCAAGGGGAAGAAACCCTAGAAAAACTTCCTTAATATAGATATCCAATGAAATGCCAAGATAATAAACCAAATACTAGAGAAATTCCTCTCCCAAGAATTCACCTCTCTTTCTCTTCCTTCTTCTCCAACTGCAACACCAAACTTGCACTCTGATGAACAACTGAGTGAGTGAGTAAATGAGGCACTAGCCTCTCTTATTTATACAATCTGGTAGGGCCGACTTCTCACTCTACCTATTACAATTAGGGTTTGAATAATCCACAAAACAGGATTTGATCAATTACAATGCCTGACATGATCAATCCACAAAAGGGGATTCATCTAATCAATAATAACTATATTTTATTTTTTACTTTATCCACAAAAGGGGATAAGAATATTCTTTACAGTTACACAATATTTTAACACTAATAAGGGTACGTGGTTCCTTACCAAGACAAATATAGGAACGTAGAGATGACCTCCTCCATTCAAAGAGTCAAGAAGAACTCCAGACGATTATTCAGTGAGAAAGGTGATCTATTGAGTTATAATGTTCTTGTGGCTGAGCACAAGGTGAATGTGTGAAATCCCAAAGTGATGGGCACATCATCATGAGAACATAAATTAGGATGATGTATTAGCCTCCTCTGAGTAGAATAGTTGACGAGAATACCTCAAATGATTCTCCTATGTGAGATAGTGGGAAAGAATATCTGTAGAGTTGACATGCCTATGGACAAGCACAGGTGAATGTGTGAAGTTTTGGTTCTTCTGTGTAATGTAGTGAATCAGAGCTATGACATCCCTATGAATGTGCCCCAAGTGGATGAGCACTAGTGGGCGTATCATATCCTTTGCTATATATTGTTCAAGAGTCATACCTACATGTAACCCTAATTGTTATGTAAAGGGTACAGGTCAACCCTACCTTAATGTGTTTTATAATAAATGTAAAAGATAATTAATCTAGACAATAATAATTATAATATGACTTAGATAGGTTGGCCTTATTGAGCCAATAGACACTTCAGATGATAGGACAAGTCTGATATAAGTAAAGAGAAATTCCCCATTGTGGAATCATATCTTTTCTTGTGAGTTTGGAAATTTCAGCAAGTACACTTCTTTGGCAAAAAGGTGTGCACCTCTCTTGGGCGCTATAGTTATAGGGTTGAATAACCCTCTTGTGTTCTAGGTATTTCTTTGTGGTTAAGGTCTTTCTCTTAAATAATATAACAAAGGATTTGGCAGGGTTTTCTTCCCTTGTTGAGAAGGGTTTCCTAGGATACATTTTTTGTTCTTGTGCATGGTGATTCTTCTTATGATCTTGGTTGTTGCAACATTCATGGTTATGGTTAAATGATAAAATGAAATGAGCTTCATGCTTAATCTAATGCTTATGAAAATCAACACTTAGAACTATATTGTTGAGAATCATTTGTATTTTTCATTTTTAGTAGCTAGGAACATAGAAACCCAAGTGAAGGATAATTAGGGACTCTTCTTTAGGCCAAGAAGAAAGTAATAGTAAAAAAATGAGAAACTAGTTGAACAAATTTGTTGGATTGAGATTTAAAAATAGATCTGCATATTGAAGGGACAAAATAAGGGAAACAATAATAATCAAAGCCTTTTTCAAAATGGTGACTTTTATCTAGTATCGTTTACAACATGTTCATATTTATTCATCTACTATTATGTACAATTTCTAGAAGTTGATACCCATGGATGAAATAGTAAGCTCCATATTGAATGGATTCATAATTTTGATTTGTGAAGTTTCATTTCAAAAGTAACATTGTTACTTTTATCAAAATTTATTAATGGAAATTATTTTATATTAATAAATTTTACTTCTTGTGTAACATATTCAATTTCAAAATCCAAACTAGAGATGTATATTGTATATGTAGTACATGGTCGAGAGCTAAGTGATGTATATTGTAAATGAAGTATGTGGCTGAGAGCGAAAACAATGTAATATATAAATTATGTAAATTGAATATAATAAATAAAATGCATCGCTAGCTATATATGGGAACAGATGGAGATTTGGGGGATAAGTATACATAAGAGAGGGAAGGGGTCTAAGGAGGAGAGTTTACCCATGTATATTAAACCAAAACCCATTTCTTATTTATTTCAAAATTATCCTTACCATGAACCTTCCATTAGTTGTTGAGTGTTATACACAGGGATGATTTTAAGGATAGAAATTTATTTTAAAATGTATAAACCTTGGCGAGTCTTACTAATCCTTCATATGGCAACTATAAATTTTTGGCGATATTTTTGTAAAAATATTCAAATTTATAATGATTTTATATAGTTTTTATAAAATTTTGGTGATTTTTAAGGTAAAATAATTTATCCTATAGAATTTGGGCTAATCATTTTTAAAATAACAATTCTGGTTTTTGGAAAAACCATGGAAAATTAGCCCATGAACAAAATTTAGCCCCTAAAATCATCCATGGTTATAGAGCCCTATCATTGAATTCATGTAAGAGGGTTAGTGTGAGAGTCACATCCCATTGTTATTGAGAGCATGGGGGTTGATTACAATCATCTTTTGGAAGAGTGAAATTCAAGCAAGAAAGATAAAGGAAGGAAATTCGTATGGTTAGGAGACCAAAATTATGCATTCACATTTTTTGAGAGAGAATTGTTTTTACATAGAGTTTTCTGGCCAAAAATGGAGTTCTAAGTGTTGAAGATTGAAGGTATTTGTTGTGGGGACATTTTGGCAGCTATTTGGAGATGGAATTTCATGGAGAAAAAGTCTTTGGGCCTGTGAGTGAAGTTTTGTTCAAAATTCATGCAAGGAGGCATGTGCTTTGTTGTTGGGAAAATTCATGTTGCAACTGTAGAATTATTGAGTTCCCAACAAGTAGAAATCATGTCCAACCTATGCTACAATCCATGGAGGGGAGTGGAAAGGCTTGAGGGACCATGAGAAGTGAAGGGGGATTTCATCCCTTAGGTTTTGCAGGTTGAGGGAAATATATCATGTGGATTGTAATTAATTGTGAGTTGACTGTTGAGAAGGGAACATTATATAACGTTAGGGACCATCGTCTCTTATGGATTCATAGCCCCATCTTGAGAGTGTATTGATATTGAGAATTGGAACAACAAGGATATGGATGGGAGGAAAATCCTTCCTCTACATTGGCTTTCACATTTTATAAGATAAGTGTTGTTATTTGTTGTGCTTATGCATGTATAATGYTAATATAGTTGTTGCGCAATTTACTCTAAATTTTATTTGGTTATTATTGTGTGTTGGGAGAAGAATGATGCATTTAAATCCACATTGATGTGGTTGAATGTTGGTGTATAGTATTTATTTATTTCTACACACAATTAAGAAATTGTATTTATGTGTTTAAGTAACATAGATAGTTTCATGTGTATGGATGTCATGTTGTGGATTATTTACGCATTCAAGGTGAGTATCATAAACAGTTTTTGGTTTGATTTAGTAGTGATGTGACCCAGATAGGGGGTTTGGTACATTACAAAGTGGCATCATGGATTTTGGTTCAACACTAGACCCATATGGGCCAACAACCAATGAAAATGTGGATAAATTTGTCATTACAAAGTTTGGTCTAAGTGAATTGGGGAAAAATGATGGAAACCCATAGTACAAATCCCCAAATTCATGGGAAAAAATCAATATTTAGTTGCCTCAAAAATGCCTGATATGTTTAATGGTATCAATTAGCTGAATTGCAGAGTTAAATTTAACCTACGAGGTTGAAAATTGATGTTTTAATAGAGGTTGATAGGGATGGGAGTGTTTATCAAATCAATCATCAATATCATGCTTGATCTTGAGATCAATGTCCTAGATTCATTTTTATAAAATAAAAAAAATTCTGATGTTTTTAAGTTTGGAAAGATTTCCATATTGATGATCAAGATTCATTGGGAAATTTGGACAAAGTTTCTAATTGTCAAAATTCACCAATGGGAGATGATCAGAGGTTGACAGAGTTGAGAAAATTATTGTAAAATCAATGAATGCAATAATTTTTAGATAGAAGATCAACGAACCAAATTCATCTCGGTTTTCCTAAAACAAATATGAGTGTTGGAGTTTACCAAGAGAAATTCTTGATGGTTGATGATCGGTGATCGACAAAATTAAAAAAAAAATGTTTCATGCGTTCGAAGGAAATATTCCTTCACTAATGGTCGATGATCAAACATCAATATATTTAACAATATGTTTTAAATTCATCTAAGGGAAATGTCCAATGATCGAGCATAAATATATTTAGTGGATTTTTTTAAGTCTTCCAATAGAAGTGGTCGATCATCGATGAAGGAAAAGAGAATGATGACATCATCATCCATGTTTCATTCCATGTCAGCATCCACATGCCATGCCATGACATCCAAGTTTATACCTCATGGTTATGTGTCATGCCACGTCAATATATACATGTCATACCATGTCAACAAAGAGATCATTTATGGATGATGATCACATGTTGATGAGATTCATGAGTAGTTTTGGTTTTCCAAAATAATTCTTTGATGGTCGATGGCTAATGATCAGGCATCGAGGAGATTCGTAAGTAGTTTTGGTTTTCCAAGAGAATTATCCAATGAATGATGATTGAACATTGGGGATATTTGTGAGCAGTTTTGGTTTGACAAGAGAAATGGTTGATGGTCGATGATTGGGTGTTAGGGAGATTGGTGGGAAAGTTTAGTTTATAATAATAAATCATCAATCACCGAGAGAGAGAGGATGAAAAATACATATTTCCCTCGATTTATATTGACGACTCTGATTTAAAGCTCTATTATAGTAGTAAAATAGTAAAAATTTTAATAAATTTTCAGGCTTTTGGAGATCACAAACTTGCAGGGCGATTTTGAGGCCCTAAATGGCGTTTATAGAAAATTGAAGCCCACAATTATAGAGTGTACAAAGGAACACTTTTCGTTTTCATATTAAATAAAATAACTCAAAGAGATTGTTTTCCAATGAGATATTTTGGATGCAAAATAGAGCTTGTATGAGAAAGTTATGACTAAAATAGTTGAGGTAAAATTTGGCACTAAATTACTTCCTGAGACCATAAGTCCTTACTCTAAAGTCTGTTTGAGGCACAAGAGTAATATTTTGAAATATTATGAGCCATAGAAGATATCCATGGAGCCATATTAGCAATCATGGTATATGAAAATGTTCAATAAGTGAAATAAGACACATGTGGCATATAGGGATAAATTGGGAAAAATAGTCAAAACTTGTCCATAACATATATTTCATCTCAGAGCATGGATTTTAACAAATTAATAGTTGATGGAAAGGTATTGCAGAGGAGAATACATATATCCACCCAAATTTTTTATTTTGGAAATCAAAATTATCACAAAGTGATAAAAGATATTTATGTAGCAATAAAAGAGTGGAAATTCCTACTTGTAAATGTTGTAACTTTTTGCTTAGAAATCAGAATGAGGCATGGGTATCAATGTTGAAAATTTGTTTCAGAGAAGAATGCATTTAAGGAATCATATTTTATAATATTTCATTAATATTATTCATAATTTAAAATGAAGAAAAAATTGTAATCTATTTAATAAATATTTTGCAATATGCGTAATTCTAACAATAATTATTGCATGCCCATTCTTACAGAATTAAAGATTAAAATCTTAGTTATTAAATGCGAACTAGAGATATGGATGACACACAAGGGTCTTAAATCCATGAATAACAAACCATATCTCTTCATGTCAACATAGGTAATGTTGAGACTGAGTCTAATGGAAGAAGAGATGGGAAATAGACTGTAACTATGAGAATCCTGCAAAGGGAAGTAAAAATATATATGAAAAATAATGAGAAGATCATGAAGGATTAAGAAGAAATACTTCAAATCCTAAATATGATACAAAAACAAGTTAAAAAGGATTTTGGCACAAATCAGGAATCCTTCAATCCTGCAAAGGGAAGTGCAAATCTATAGGGACAATAATGAGAGAATCATGAAGGCTTAATAAAAGATACTTCAAATCATAAATATTCTATAGAAACAAGTTAAAAAACATTATAGCATAAATTAGGGAGCCAGTGCAGGGAAAGCGGAAGCATCCATATCTCATGATAGGAGGGATGATCATGGAGGATCTAGATGATCAAGGAGTGTTAGCAGGCGTCAACATCATCATTCCCTAGGGTAATCTACCATAAGATATTATGCATGTTATAGGTAAAAAATTATCTCAATTATGTCTCCTATTAAGCATCAAAGAAGGAGACATGGGTCAGATATCTTGCAAGGGGAGATGAGGAAAATGAAGCCACCATCATTTGATGGAGAGAATAAGAAAGGAGAAAATGAAAAAGAATGGCTACTAGTAATGAGGAAGTATTTCTAGTTACATGACAACTCATTGAATGTAGAAGCCATAATTTCAATATACCACATTCAACGAAAGGAATATATGTGGTGGGATCGACTAAATAAATTGAAGCACCTTGATGAGAAAATAATCTCGTGTATTCAGTTCAAGAAATATTTTCAACAACAATAATCGTCAGAACAATATTATGACAAGAATATGCAAGATTTCATTGAACTCAAACTTGGGAGCATGACTATGGATGAATATGAGAAAATATTATTGGAACTTCTCAGGTATGTGAGCTTTATCAGAGATGAGAAGTTAAAAATGAAGAGGTTTTTGAGTGGACTACCATCCTTCTACAAGGATAAAATTTATTTTGATGAGCTCAATAATGAGGAAGAATCCATGAGAAAGGCAAAGTATTTGTATGATAAGAACAAAGGAAAGCCATATTTTGAAATGGATTGGGATGACAAGAAAAAAGGAAATATGGATCAAAGGAAGAAAGTATTCAATTCAACTTTCATAAGGAATAGTTATTAATCACATCAATAAAGGGAAACCATCACAAGGTGACCATAAAATGACAAAGTCCTTGGGAAAGAGGCCAATAAAACAACCCATAAATTGTTCAGGATGTGAATGATATATCATGTATAAATATTATCCTCACCGATGAGATAATATGAATACTTTTCATAGCATCAAGAGAGAGGAGATACTAGAGGACGTGGGAAAAGACATGCCAAGGATCTATACATCCTTAGACAATAGACAAGAAGAATATCAATACCACATGATTGAAGTGGAAGGTAATATTGATAATCATCCCATAGTTATTTTAATTGATTATGGAGCTATCCATAGCTATATAGATCCAAAGCTATTTGAAATATTTAAATTGAAGAAATGTAAGAATGAAAATTCTTGTTTATTATAGCTAACTACTAGAACCAAGAGAAGAGTTAATGAGCTTGTTAAAAAATTCCCTATCAACATGAATGGAACTAACATTAAGGAATATTTGACCATCATACTTCTTGGGTCTTATGACTTCTTGATTGGTATGGATTGGTTAGAAATGCATCACATTGTTTTATATTTTTATAACAATGTTTCGCATGTATTAATGAGGAAGGGAATCCAAGGTCAATGAAAGGTATTCCAAGGCCTATATATTTTCGAGACATTTCAACATTACAACTAAAAATAATTTTCAAAAAAGGGTGCCAGATATATGTAGCCCATATGCAAGAACTAATGAATGATAAGGATCCAAGTCTTAAATATTATCTAGTGTTGAAAGAGTTTTAAGACATATTTCCACCAAAGAGGGATATATATTTTTCTATTGACTTAGTGCCTGGAGCTACCCCATTATCTAAGAATCCATATAGAATGACCAAACTATAGCTAAAAGAGTTGCAAATGTAGCTAGAATATTTATTAAAGAAATGGTACATATGACTAAGTGTTTCTCCTTGGGGTTCCCTTTTACTGGCACTTTTGTAGTCCTCTTGATTGTGGACAAAGGCATGGAATTTCATCTGAATGTGATATTTCTAATCAGTTATAGACAAAACAATACTAACTTCGGTTTTTTTTTTAATTAACCTTTTATTTGTCAACATCGTTCTCTTCTTGATTTATGAAAAAAACTAATGAACTAATCCATCATTTGAACCCTCAAGCGAATTCTCCTTTGAACCAACCTTCTAGTATTTGTACTTTTTGAAGGGTCGCATGGATTGGGATAGAAAATTGACTAAGACAGGAAGTTGACCACTGTAATATGTCAATAGACTATGGAGATAAGTCAAATACTCACTTGATTTAGTTTACAATTTGGTTGGGTCAACTAATGTTATATGCCAGTTTACTATATGTATGAATCAACCAAGTATTTGATCTAATCGAGTATTGTTTGGTTGACAAAAGATATACATTAATCAGCTACAAATAATAGTCAACTGAGAAGTTGATCTGGTCAACTATCAAGTTGGGAAAACCAAAGAAACACATTTTTCAATTGAAAATATAAGTAAAATAGGTAGTCGAATTGGTCGATTGTTGGGTCAGGTTGACCAAATAAACATGTTAGTTGACTACAAAAAAAGTAGAATAAGTATCCTAGTTAGTCAATTTTTGTATTAGGCCGACTAAATAAACACATAATTCCATTGAAGATACAATTCATCTAAACATTTTAATTGGTGGACCAATGAAATAAATCATTCACCCTACCTCGATAACTTTCTCCACTCGTTTCCTCTATAAATTGGGATTATTTGTCTCGATTACACAAAATTTCATCCAAGAGACTTTATCAAACAACCTATAGTCATACTCAAATTCTATCTCTACACTTTGTAACTTCTATATCCTAGACTATCTAGGTCAAGTGTTGAAACCTTAAATATGATACCAATTTGTAACTTACCTATTGTAGTGTCCCCAAGGACGAGCCCCGTTACAGATCATGTTATATGCAAAGAATTGTAAATGTGTTCTATAGGCTGGTGAGCTAAGTTTTTCATAAGCTGTAGGATTATGTGTTTTGATAGGCCAGGGAGCCTACATGTTGAAGGCTAGGAGCCTGTTGATGTACTTGTATGCATGCAGATCAATTAATAAAATATAACACCGCCAATGCAGACCGACCATGATGAATGAGTGATGGGGGACTGAGCGTCCATAGAGTGGGCAAGGAATTAGGGGCTGGAAGGTGGGAAAGGGGATGAGTGTTGAGCCTAGGGGCTAAGCTTAGGGGGCTTAGGCCTGGAATAATATTTTAATATTATTTCCAAAAAGATCCATGTGCATATTATTTTATCCTAAGTCCTTTGGAAGGACATGTGATTTCCCAAGTGGTGGGAGGAAGGCGTACAGATGGAACGCATGCAGTTTCTAGGGTGACAAGTGTCAACCCTGGTGCATGCAAATAAAACCAATGCAGTAATCCATGAGGGGTTGGATCCATTCGATCCGATTGTCCTAGGGAGAGTCCTGGAAGCCATCTGCCAGAATACCCTAGTTTAACTCTGAAAGTCGTAAAGCCTGTGGTTGTCCGAAGAAACCGTGTACACCCTATCCAGAGCTGGGGATTCTGTCCATGTCTCTAGAAAAACCCGTGTGCACATTCCCTAAATGAGAAGCCTGTGCTAAATTGAGTGGAAGTATCTTTGTTATTCGGGGAAGTTGAGCTAGCATGTGTGTGAAGTCCTTGTTCCGAAATCATCCCGTGAGATCATCATGTGACTGTTGAACCGTTTTGGGA